>LPNX010660664.1:345809-552451 GCA_001517045.1 Pseudotsuga menziesii
AGAAAAATTACCAGTGAATGGTTTGGTTCTCAAGCCTTATTTTTCCTGAGTTTCATTGAGTTCTTCTGTCTTGTATATAAATAATCTGTTTGGCTGTCTTTTGAGTCATGTTTTTTTAGTTTGCTTTAGTTTGATTTTCTTGATTCCAATAAAGGGAACGAACCCGCGGTTGCATGGAGAACATCAAAATGTTTGGGAATGATCAACACTTTGGGTCTTAGACTGTGTGTTGCTAAAAGAACTTCTTCCAGTTTAGCAGTTTTCTCGAATAAGCTCGGTGTGCATTGAAGTCCTGCTTAACCCCTATGAAATAAACCAGATTTGAAGAGTCTGGAATACTATGTTGAGGCTCCATCCATGTCACACTTAAAATGTTCTAAGGAGCAATAGAAGAGGACCCATGGAAAGGAGTAAGGTGAACAGTATATTAAATATAAATGATCCCATGCCAAGAAATGAATGCCAAAAAAGCAAATAAGAGTCAAAAACTCCTATGAAAGCATCATACATCAAAGCAGATGCTGAATCATAAGTACTAAATTGCCAAAAGATCCTCTCCGTCTGTGAGCTGAAACATGAAGTACACCGCTCACACAAAAGGACACTATGGGATAGAGGATCCTGAATTAAAATTCAGTAAGAAAGACATGCAGGAGGACTCATATGAAAAGGGACAAAAGCCCAAAAGCACAAAAAGTGCTAAAGTGGCATGGGAATGAGGAACAAATGAATATTTCTGTTTACCATATGCTACAACCCTGTGGAGTTCAAACTATCTTCTACGTGAAGACAAAAGTAATAATGAAACTCATCCTCTGGCCTCAATAGAGTTATCTGGACTTGAAAATCTTGGTTTCCACTCTCCCAAATTGGACTATCATCAAGATTAAAGGTACACACTTCCGTCATTTTAGAAATCCAGATAGCTGGAAGATAAATGCATTTGTTGTTAAACAGTCTGCCACTCAAAGAATAATCTCCCAGAGATCTAGGTTCACCAGGTAATTGCCAATTGTTGTGGCTGCAACCTTTCTCCCCAAATTTCTTAAATTTTGGGCCCCTCCTCATGATTTAGCGTTGTTTTTAATCATTGGATCCTTTGAACCTTTTGGTTGTGCTTCAACGTTGGATGATTTTTTTTAAGAATGACTCTTGGCCTATTTTTGGAGGTTGCATGTGTTTGAAGTTATTTGGATCGCCGATTGTAAGTTTGGGTTTGCTGATGAATCTATGAAAAGCCGCTGTTTCGGAGGTGAGATGTATTTTGACCGCTGATTTTTAAAACTCTCTGGACACTTAATTTTTTCGGTTGAGCGGGCGTCATTTTTGTTTAATCAGAAGCTGTAGCCATTTCTCTTCCGTCGTTGCGGCTCCCAAAGTAGTTAAGCCTCCCAAAGTAGTTAAGCCTCCAAAGTCTAAAGCCCCCACCAGCTAATGCGTCAATATTTTAGTCGCTTGCCCGTAACTTTTCTTCTTCCGCCATTGCAGCTCCCAAAGTGATTAAGCTTCCGAATTGTAAAACCTTCCGACTTTCGATGAAGACTTTTCCCGCCCGCATTTCACGTGTCTTTAGCTTTTTATTTTCCGTCGTTGCAGCTGGGAAAAGCTTTTGTCTTCCGATGTTGAAACTCTTCCGACTTCCGATATGCCTAAAGTATTTCGCAGTACCCATTCTTGGCAGAATCGACCGTTGCGGCTGTGAATGAGCTACCCTTCCGATGTAACTATTTTGAGTCGCTGTCAAGTTTTTCGTTTTCCGTCATGAATGATGTCCATTAAGGATGTAAGTGAACGAGGTAGTGATGGAAGCATTTGTTAAAATTCTCAGATCAAGGGGTGCACCTGGCCGTTTTCTTGTGGATTAGCCATTCCAGGTGTTTTAATTTAACGTTTAAAATGCCATTCCAATGAATGATGCACAGTAATTGATTGCAGAAAGAACTCAAGGGACTGTTGGGGAGACCTCGGCGTGAAGGCGTAGCTTGACAGTTTTGTAAAAATCAAATCGAAATTAGCAGAGTTGCAAGGGAGACAAGCGAAGGAAAAGACAAAATCAAAAGCAACAAAAGCATAGATTTGAAAGGTCCAGCAGTTACTCAGCTGATCATGAGCATATGAAGAAAAGATGAAGGGAGGGATATGAAACACCTGAGGAACCGAAGAGTCACACGTTTGGGGGAAACCCAAGCGGTCTGCTGATTTTGTTTAAATATTTGAAAGTTAGAAGTTACAAGGGATTTTTCCCTGGAAAACTTGTAAACATTTTGCTTGTAAGAGGAACTACTTCGTTTTACAAACCAGAAAGTGAAAATTTTACCTGTTGGAGAAAGTGCTATGTGGAATGGATCAATGCGTTTAAATGAGCAATGTTGAATGTGAACTATTTTGTTTTCAGCTGTGTCTCATTAGCTGTAAGAGTGTTCTAATTTCTTGAACCTATTTTCTTGTCTGAAGATTCTTCATTATTTTTATGGTGTTCTTCCACTATGAGTAATGGGATGTTTTAATTGTTGATGAGCTATCTTGTCATGTATACTTTTACTTATGTTTACATGTTTGGTTATAAGAACAACTATCTGTGATTTGCCATAACACCTGAACAGTATTGCATTACTCATGAATTAATCCATCTCTCTAGAGATAGTTTAGTTAGTTTTATTTTATTCCTGTTTGTATGATTTAGATGCTTGTGAGTTCTAAGACGAGAGGTAAGAACCTGCGCATCACATTCTGAATGCTCTTTGCATCTTTATCAATATGCATTGTTAATTAGGCACGTTCATTTCATAATTTAATTCAAAATACAAAAACTCAGTGGACCGGGCCGTAATCGGTAAAACCCTTTGTTTTGTTACTTGACCTACGGTAGCCGAACCGCAAATCAGATGGATTCCCTACACCAAACAGTCATGGGCTAGTTGGGAACATTGATTGGGGAGAATCCCTTACTGTTGTTGCCTGCAAATTTTCAGGCCTCAACACGACTATCTACCTGAGCATTGATTATATTGAGGTGACCTTAGTGACCTTACCTAGGATATCGAGGGGGTACTTTGTAGGGGTTATTCTGTGGGTGTCCCAGCCAGGTTGGGGTCAGACAGTACAGTCACTTTACACATTGAAGCTGAGGGCCACAATAATTGGTTACGTACCTTTGCTTGTTGTGTATGGGAGTCTCAAGCCTCTCCTAGGGTTGTGCACGATAGTTGGCCTAGGGTTTACGTAAATAGAGAGTCTTTGCTATTTTTTGAGTCATTGTGGATTCAAGTGCGGTTCCTCATCGTTCTCATCATTTAGTAGGACTTCCACCTTCTACTTCTCCTCCTCCTTTAGGAGAGAGACCTAGACAGTCCAGGCAGACTATTTCACACATTGATTCACACACCATGGGAGACCGTTTAGAGGATATTCCTGAACCACCTTCTCCCATTCGTGTATAAGATGGGGAATTTACTCCTACTTATGATCCTTAACCCGACTTAGCTGAGTTAGGTCCTGTGATTTCTGAGATAGGACCCTTGCACAATAGACCTACTCACTCTAGGTCTGATTCCCCATTGATGTGTTACCAGTATGGAATGTTGGAGGACGTCGAGACTCATTTTGAACCTGCCAACACTAGCTACAGTAGTTATGCTACGTCTGGTTTCCCTACACATGATTTGACATTTCATGTCGAATCCGATTTCGAGCCTAACACTATGCCTGGGGGCACTCTCATTCCTTACCATGCGAAGAGGTTTGGGAGCACTAGTCACATTGCACCTTCCATCCCAGTGGTGGAAGCTCCATCATATCTCCCTCCTAG
Source organism: Pseudotsuga menziesii (assembly GCA_001517045.1). Lineage (NCBI taxonomy): Eukaryota > Viridiplantae > Streptophyta > Pinopsida > Pinales > Pinaceae > Pseudotsuga > Pseudotsuga menziesii. Next base: position 349,618 of record LPNX010660664.1, read on the forward strand.
GTCTAGGGTTAGCGATTTGATTAGGATACCAGATCCGAGATGAGTGACGATAGGCAGTAATACATATATTATTACTCAGGTTCCTTCATCCTCGGTCTTTAGTTATTCAAATGTACATCCTCCACCTTATTCATGTGGTCCTTCGAGCCGGTATATGGCTATGAGTCAGGTCCGTACTACGGTTAGTAGACCGATTGTGTCTCAAGTTCACATACCACCCGCTGCGTCGGGAGGCTATGTTTATGCTTCTAGAGGTCATATTGCTACTACCGGGGCTTATATCCCTACTACCGGAGTGTATCTTCCTACCTACGGAGTGTCTCATGGGGCACCACATGCGATGACCTATGGACCTTATTATGGGATTCAGTATGGACAAATTTCTTCACCTTATGGAGGCAAGTATCAACAACCTGCTTACTCTCCTAATTACGGCTTTGTAGCTCCTACTAGTCAAGGCCCACCACACTATGGTACTTCCATGCCACCCTATATGGGTCAGACAGGAGGAGGACACTATGGCCAAGGCCATGGTGGTAATCAACCCTATATGAACTAGGGAGCGGTCCATCGACCTCATCATCCTAGGCTCCCTTTCCTTGCAACTCTTAATCTTCTTGACTTATCGAGACTTACGAACGATCCTGTGGCTCATGACCCGGCTTGGCCCGCTGTCCCTACCAAGATTCAAAGGAAAATCGGGAGAGGATCCGAGCGAACACGTTACTACGTTTTACCTTTGGTGCTCTTCGAATTCGTTACATCAGGACTCAGTCCATTTGCGACTATTTCAATGCACCCTCACAGGGCCTGCTGCGAAATGGTATATAGATTTACCCAGGGGAGCTTTCGCTTTGTTCGATGACCTTGCGATGACTTTCCTTAATCACTTCCAGCTACCAGTGTGCTATTACGTTGGTACTGAACTCTTGTCAACATTTCGGCAAGATAAAGCCACACATATTTCTGATCATATTCAAGAGTGGCATAGATGGAAGATATTAATTAAAGCTTTTATACCGCTGAAATTCCTCCTCGAGTGGTTCCTCAAGTCGTTATTGCCGTATATAGCGAGGGATGTTTCCACATCCAGAGTGCAGAATGAGGAACTAGCGATCTTTAGGGCGCGGGAACTGGACTTGATCTATGCTCAGTCTGGTTTGTTGTATGAGATTATTCCCAATGCTCCTCGTTCCAGTTTCGATCCCAAAGTCAAATCTAGACCACATGCCGATGGAATTGTGGGTTGTGCAAGTGTGAAACCTGCGGATTTGGTTGCAAAACAAGCTAGTAAATTTTCAATCGACCAATCTACTTCGGGACAAGCTACGGCTTTGTCTCAACCCACCCAAATGGCAAATGTACTTTCTGTGCAATCATCGGACCAGAAGGGTAACCAATTGCCCAAACGGAATAGAAAAAAGGGTAAAAATAATAATCAAAAGGGTGGGAATAAGAATGAGAATTCTAACAATAATGACAAGAATGGTAGAAATGCTGGGGGGGACAATCAAGTGAAACGTAAGGTTAAATTCCCTTGCAAGCTATGTAAGGACGATCACCTCACTTACTTGTGCCCTCAAATTGAAGAAGCTTCGAGATTCTTAGCACAAGGCCCAGCTGTGCTAACTAACCCTTTACCACATAATAAAAATATGAACTCAAAGTCCCATGACCAGTCTAGTGATGAAGATCCACCAGAGGGTAGTGGTCGTGGGTGCATTAACATGGTCCGTGCTGCAAAAGTTGTGACTCGTGCTAAATATTATAGTTCGTCACAACCCAGCCCAGGCAAAGAGCCTGATCCACCAGGGTCCCCTTTGCGCATTGAGAAACCTACAGATAAACTTGAGGCTGCACCTCGCATTCCTAAGGGAGTTCTTAAGCATTCAGGGCATAATCCAAATGCTTGAGCCACCCAGAATTATTCATTTGTTGAGGATTTGGGCCATACTCCTTGTGTGATGTCTGCATTGGAAGTGCTTCAGAGTTGTCCTTCGCAAAGGAAGGCGTTGCTGTCTACCCTTGGTGTGAATGATGATGATTCTTCCTCTGTGATAAAATTTGAAATGGCAGGACATCAACCTTGCTTTCCCTACTATGTGTCTCTTTTGGTGCACGTAGAATGTCTTGGTATGACCGTCAAACGTACTATGATTGACGAGGGTGCTGCTGCTTCTGTGATGTCTTTGGCCTGTTGGAAGGGTCTCGGTTCTCTTGAGCTGTCTAAATCAGCGACTATGTTAACTGCTTTCGATGGGAGATCTTTTAGGCCACACGGCATCCTTCCTTCCCTTAAAGTTTGTTTGAGGGGGAAGACCATTGTGATAGAGGTTGAGGTGGTTGATGCGCCCCTTGACTATAATCTCCTGCTGGGTAGGAACTGGATGTACAGTATGCAAGCCATTGCTTCTTCCTTGTTTCACGTTGTATTCTTTCCACATAATGGGAAGATCGTAACACTTGATCAGATGACATTCAAGAATCTATCTGTCACCGCATCCTCGAGAGCTTCGATCCCGATCATTGAACACTCTCAGCCAGCAACTAAGAGTGTGGGTGTAGGAATGTATCCATCCCTCATGGGAAGCTTTAGTTGTCCTGCACTGATCCTCATGATAGGATCTAGTTTCGATGAGGCTTCGACTTCTACGTTATCGGTGTCTTTTCGCATGAATCATATGGAAGATCCTTCGATTCTTCCTACACTGAGTACTTTGAGTGAGCCCATCGAGACGAGCATGCCATTTCATGTAGCCATGATAGCTTATCAAGCTAATATCAAGAGTGTTGCAGAGCCTAGTCCTTCCTCTTCGTGGAAAGAGGAGAAGGACCCGTATGTGCTGCCAGCATGGGCAGTACAGTCTTCTCATGCCCACGACTACCTTGATATGGTTTTCCCTTCGGATGAAGCGATTATTGAGGCTATGTTGGGAGTTGAGCCACGATGGGAGGAACTTCATCATAGATCATACTTTCTCCTAGAGCTTGACCGTTTGGAGCGTGAGGATTTTAGGGCGGTTCTTAGTCAGAGAGTTGGTAGTCCTATGGTTCCATTAAGCTCTCCTAGTCCGATGGCTGATGGAAACATGGCAAACATATCTTCAACGATCCCTATCAAAATCTCTCACAATCCTGGCACAATAGAGAATGTCTATATTGGGGCAGAATGTTCCCATGCTGAGATTCTGGAATATACTGAGCTATTCAAGGAATTTCGTGATATTTTTGCTTGGTCTTATGACGAGACGCTAGGTATTGACCCTCATATTGTCGAACATGAGATTAAGACTTACCCCAACGCTAAGCCTGTTTGACAATGTTTACGGGTAGTGAATCCTAGGAAAGCACTCGCCATTAAGGAAGAGATAGAGAAACTGTTGAAAGATGATTTCATCTATCCCATTCCCTTGATGGAGTGGGTTTCAAACCCCATTCTGGTGGATAAGAAGTAGGGAGTGATCCGCATATGCACTAATTTCCACGATTTGAATCGTGCCTATCCTAAGGATAACTTTCCCACACCATTTATAGATCAGATTTTGGATGAGTGTGCGGGTAGCGAGGTGTTCTCCTTCATGGACAGCTTTTTTGGGTATAATCAGATACAGATTAAACCTGAGGACCAAAATAAGACTGCATTTATTTGTCCTTGTGGAACGTTCACATATCAGAAAATGCCTTTCGGCCTTAAAAATGTCGGAGCTACATTTCAGCGGGCAATGACCTTGATCTTCCATGATCTCAAGTCCATTATCAAAGTGTTTTTGGATGATCTCGCTGCTCATTCTCGTATGAGAATGCGTCATCCCTATCACTTGAGATTAGTATTCGAAAGATGTCACCACTATTAGGTTAGATTAAATCCTCATAAGTTCATCTTTTGCATGAAGTCCGGTCGTTTGTTAGGATTCATCGTTTCGAAAGAGGGTATAAGAGTCGACCCTTTGAAGGTTGAGGCAATACTTCAGTTGTCTCCCCCAAAGAATATTCGTCATCTTCAGTGTTTGCAAGGCATGGAAAAATTCTTACGAAGATTTGTTGTCAACTTTGTCAATTTGACTAGAGGCTTTATGTGTCTCTTGAAGAAGGATACTCCCTTTTATTGGGATGAGAGAGCCCATGAGTCCTTCGATGCACTCAAGCAATCCCTAGCATTGGCCCCGGTGATTAGTCCCCTGGACTATAGCCATGATTTCTTATTATATGTGGCTGCGTCCTTAGAGACAATTGGTATGGTCTTGGTTCAAGAGGACGAGGAGCTCCAAGAGCATGTCATATATCATCTGAGCCGAAACCTTATTGACGCAGAGATTCATTATTCTCATGTCGAGAAGCTTGCTTTAGCTACCATACATGCAGTTCAGTGTTTGAGACATTATATTCTCCTTCACCATACCTTGGTTGTGGCCCATGTCAATCCGTTTCAATTCATCCTCACCCAAAGGATGATTGGGGGAAAGTATAATAAATGGATTGTCATTCTACAAGAATTTTATCTCAAGTTTGTTTCGGCAAAATTGAAGAAGTATTTAGTCTTTGCAGAGCTCATATCGGATTTTCCAAGCAAGGCTGAGGAGTTGGTGTGTGAAGATACGTTTGTTGATGAACACATCTTCTTAATCTCTACATTAAACCCATGGTATGGGGATATCATAATATATTTACAAATACTGAATACCCCTACTCACCTCTTGTGAGATGATCGACGACGATTATGTCACGTCTCTAAGAACTACCTTAGAGTGGAAGATGGAGTAGGGTCCCGCAGCTACAGGAAAAGCTACTGTTTTGTTACGAGCAATTCAAAGGTAATAGTGCCTAAGCAACCGAGAGGAGAAATCTCAACCACTACACTTAATCCAGCGGTGAAGACAAGAGGGCTCATCTACCCTCATAAAGGAAAAGGAGCAACGAGGCCAAGGTATTGAAGACAAAGGACAGAAAAGGAAGTGGCACCAGTACCCACGGTTAGCGCTGGGAAGCGTGGAAGACTACAGGAAGCTGTGGTGTGACGGAAAGCAGCAGCTCAAGTACAGATAGACTGACTATCATAGTTAGGGTTTTTGGGTTACTATTGGGAGAGGCCCACAGTGTTGTAATGGCAAGACCTTCGGGCCGCCTATAAAGGGATGTATTTTGTATTGTAAAAGGGTAGCTAGTAGCTAGTTAGTCAGTTAGCTAATTAGCCATTCAGATAGTCGATGATCTGCTAGCTCATAGATCTTTGTATTATAGAAGAGTCGAGCTCTGGTTCTGTTATTCAGTCTGTAGTATCTTACTGTAACTAGTAGCTGACTCCTAGAGTATGTATGTAACAATCCGCAGGGATTGAGAGAGAGAAAGAGAGAGAGGAAGAGTATATTGTAAGATAAGCAATATAAGAAGAGAAGAGATCTAAGAGAGAAGGGCTCCTGGCGGTGTACGCAGAGTTACCCAGAAGATCTCAGCTGCATATGAGGTTGCAGCGGAAATGTGTTTACTCTCCCAAGTTATAATATATAAACCAATTCCAGTGGACGTAGCTTCTACCCTAGAAGTGAACCACGTAAAATCAATGTGTTATATGATTAATTCATGTGATTGTACTTTACTTAGTTGCTATCTATTATCTGTTACATGAATGCTGTATATCAATTAGTAAATGTCTGTATGTTCTCATTCAGTTACAGCATTATAGAAAGTTAAAGGCAAGTTTAAATGTATCAAGTGTCTGCTTATGAAGTTATCAGTGCTTGTTTCACACAGTAATAGTCACTCTGTTAAGTGCTTCTAGTATACTTATTCAGTAAGTTAAGTATAGTGATGTGAGTGTGTTGAACCGTGAAGTTCGTGTAAGGTTGTTTAAACACCTTGTTGGAGGTTAGCCGAGTTATTCCTCCCAGTGAGAAATCCTTTGGACCTTGAGAGTCACTTTGGGCCGTACTATAGTAGATATTTCAATGACAGAAGGCGATATCGCACCGACAGAGGAGCTGCGGTGTGAGATATCACAGATAAAGAGAACCACGAAGGGGAGAGTTTGCGCATCGTCCTAGTCGCTGTGATGCGATAGGAGTCCTCCCCCTGTCAGAGTCTGTGAGGAAAGGAGAACTGTGACTTACAGAAAGAACTCGCGGGATAAGAAGAGCCGCGAGACATCAGGATGCTACGGAACCTGGTTAAGGACACTTGAGTCTTTATCCAACCCATCTAAGATCACTTCGGGTGAGACTTCAGGCCACTCTGTGGTCTATTTCCGAAAGGGCCAGTGAGTTAGGGTTGTTGTTGGTACATTATAAGTAAACCCAGGTCTTCCCATAGTAAACCAACAAATGGTTCCGCTGCCAGTTTTGAACAAACTAAGAGCTAATGTTCTGTTGGCATCCTACTAAAGAAGAACTCAACCAGTGGGTTGAATCTACAGAAAGAGAATTTGCTGTGACAAAAGACAAGAGTCCTATGTTGAGTACAGAGGAATGGTTACAAAAACATATCTTCACTGACATACATAAGATATTTTTTTGTGACCTATGGAAATGAGTTGTACGACTGTTTATCAAAGTTGAATGATCAACATATATTCAAGAAGAAAAGGAACATTGTCTGGACACCGAAGTTGATTCAGATTGTTAGGAGCATTGATAATCCCATTTCATGAGCAGTAGACTTTTGGCTTGCGAGTGTGCTAGAAGGATTCATCACAAAGTTTGTAGTCGAACAGATAAAAAGCTTCAGCGAAGCCGAGCGGTACTTCTTCAAAGGATATCGTGGTAAGTACCTGATCTCTTTAAACTTGTCCATTAAGATGTTATTACATGAAAAATGAGTAATGGATATAGTTTCAGATGAATAAGTAAATAAGTGTAATGTCACAAGAGTTTGAGAGTGACTTTGATGAACTTGGACGTACACGTAGTGGAAAGAAATATAAAGTAGATTTCAGATCTTCTGCCTTTGAAAATAGTTCAGACAACACTAGAGAATAGAGTCACACTAATATAGAAAGAACAGAAGGGGGTATCCCTTACCATCCTTACACCCCATAGAAATCAATCGGGACTTAGAATAATCCCGTAGGAACTCCATCTAGTAGCTCACATACAGTACATACTACCTCTACATCACCTATATCTACACCAACGAGTGGTAGTAACATAGAAAATCAGCATCCACCACGTAGAAATAGAATGGGGGATGATATGAAGCTACCTACCTTTAAGGGTACAGGGGCAGAAGACCCAGAGAAACATTGGTTTCTATGTGAAACCATATGGACCATTAAAGGGCTCCAAGACGATAATATTAAAATTGTATAGTTGGTCACCACACTTAGGGAATGAGCCTTAACATGGTATATGAAGTATACCTCAACGGTACCCAGAATGCTCGTACAGATCATGACCTCCATGATCAAAGAATTTAAGAAACCTAAGTCTGAGTCATAGTGCATTACAGAGATCGAAGACATTAAACAGTCACCTACAGAGTCAGTATGGGACTTTGATCAGAAATTCAAAGCCCTTATAGACCAAGTTAGCTTTGAGTTTGCGTCGGAGCAGCACAAGGAATGGTTTATTGTAGCACTGCCCCCCCACATCAGACTACCACTGATGCAGTAGAAACTCCAGAAATAGGATGACATGTTGGAGATGGAAATGAAACTAGAGGCATCACTTCTAGCTGAGACCAGTACAGGTATGACAAACCTGTAGAACCAGTTAGCTAATCTCACCTTACAGATGCATGAGATTAAGAAAGGAAAAGAGATTGCACAAGAAATATGGTGTATAAAGTGTAAAGAACAAGGCCATACTAAAGATAAATATCCATTATTCATTGAATATCTAGCAAGCGGGGCTCCTAACCCCTTAGCACAGACGCAAGGGTCGTGGTGTGAACTATGCAGAACAAGAGGACACCTGCCTCAGCAATGCCCTTTACTTCAGAAATATGTACAGACACCTAATAACTTATACTGTAACTTCTGTAAGTCCGTAGGACATGATGAACATAATTGTAGAGCTTATGATCTCATGGTTGAGAGAAAACACGACTTATACAGAGTCCAATCAGAGACACCAGGTCTAGCAGCAGGACCACAGCAGGAACCGGCTCAGGTTGGCCGAGGAGGAGGATTCAGAGGATGAGGCTGTGGAGGAGGCTTTGGCCATGTTGAAGGATTTGGCCGTGGTCATGGACCGATCACTTGTTACAACTGTGGAGTTGTAGGACATTATGCTAGGGACTGTCAGATCCCTACTACCACATGTAACTATTGCAAATCTTACGATCATGCTATAGAAGAATGTCCTACCTTGATAGCCAAGATCATGGAACCTAAGCCAACAGTACACCAAAACATTCAGCTTATTGCTGCTGAGCAGAAGGAACTAGAACTAAGAGTCAACATTGTGACTCACAGTGGTGCTTACACCAGTGGGACATCATCGGATACTGAAAAGAACACAAGTTTGGAGTGGGTGCGCAAAGCCACTACTAAATCAACACCACTCGACCTACAGAAGAATAAAGAAAAATTTCAGGAAGCTAAGACTTTATTTAATGACCCTACACAATTAGGATCGTAGGTACATCCATCTAGGGGTATACCACAGCAAACACCATGTGGCATTATCCCTGTTCAGATATCGCAGGCTACCACATCGGGAAGGTGCGACGAGGATGAGTCAATAGGAAGTGTACAATCCTTCCTATAGAGTTTCTTAAAACTCGTGAGAAATGAGAAAGCTATCGGAGAGCTTCAGCGCATCATAGATCAGTGTCATCTATCTTCCTCCATGAGCAATGTGCAGTGTGATATTCATAATATTATGGGATATACAAGAACATGAAGAGAGATGTGACTCACAGCACAAGTTGGAGAATTTGAAATGGATGAGGTAATCCTAGACTTAGGATCGGAAGTTAATGTTCTGACTAAGCATACATGGGAATAGATGGGTAGCCCTAAGTTAGCCATATCACCTATCCATTTGAGACTACCCAATCAGCAGCGGGTATCGCCATTGGGTTGATTACTGCAGGTGCCGGTTGACATTGACGGAGTTCGCAGCTTTGCGGACTTTGAAGTTATAGAAATCATTGGCGATAGTAGACCGTACCCAGCGCTACTAGGTATTGATTGGGCAATTGGTAACATGGTTGTTATCGATTTAAAAAAGAGACATATGACCTTCGAGGACAATCAGATTCGGGTCATCGCACCATTGGATCCTTTTCAGGGTCCCAGATATATTGAACCTATCTGAGCAGAGGATGAGGCACGTAATATGGAGAGCCTCTATCAGATGATGGCCAATAAGAGCGACTACATCAATCCAACCGTAGAAGGGAAAATTAGTTGGTGATGCGATAGCTCATGCGCATCAGACTCGGATGTTGGCATAGAGAACTGGCAGAACAGACTTTCCGAAGTCTCAGCTCGCAGATGTGCGTTTATGACTAAGTCACTGTGATGGATTGGTGCAGAAATTAAGGATACTCCATCATTTGATGGCTTAGCAGATGTCAGCGAATTTTTAGAATGGTTTGAACAGGAAATTCCTCAGGAGCAGAGGATTTCAGTCATTGACTTTGCAGTAAGAGCCACACCTGAAAGATGGTGGTAGGCACATAGAGAACATATCACATCATGGGATGCCTTCAAGAGATTGATGGCGATCAAGTTTTCTAATAACAAGGAGTATCTCCAGCAGAAATACACAGGAGAAAGTGACCCCAGGTCACATATTGAAATGTGTGAATAGAATTGGTCAGACATTCCGGAGGATGAATGGGTTCACCTATTCATTCACACTTTAGATCAAATTCCAAAGAATTGGTACACTGAGACCAAGTTGCGTAGAGAAACCATTACATGGCCACTTATGATAGACATCTTTGAACTCACTTTCGCTTTTGAATTTGAGTATCTAAGTATTGATCAGGCTCTGGATGTCATAAAGACTAAGATATTTGAGGAATGTACCCTATCAGTACATACTCAACCCGAGTGGGCCATCCAGTTAGAAGATGAACTCGAGTGTTATAACTTCGCAGCAGAACCAGAGGATGAGGATGAGGATCCTCGCAGTATCAACATTCCAGAGTCAGAAGGGACTCGTGACATTGATGGACCGAAGCCACAGATTCCAGGTATCACAGACCCCATCAAGATTAAAAAGATCAATATTGGCACAGACACAGAACCAAAGCCTGCCTATATTGGATACTATTGGGATGATGAAATGGTAGCACACATTGCATATCTGTTACACGACTATTAGGACTTATTCCCCACTAAGTTTATAGAAATGAAGGGAATAGTAGGAGATCTGGGAGTAATGAGGATACCATTGAAAGAGGATGCTAGGCCAATCAAACAGCTTCCATACAGATTAAATCCGTGGTATAAATAAAAAGTTAAGGATGAGATCGATAAGATTCTAGCAGCAGGCATCATTGATCCCATAGAAGAAAGCGAACGGGTTAGTCCCATGGTCGTGCAAGAAAAGAAAACCAAAGGAGAAATCAGAATCTGTGTCGATCTGCGTAAACTCAATGATGCATCACTTCATGACCCGTTCCTGATACCGTTTACTGATGAAGTGTTAGACAATGTGGGAGGACAGGAGGTCTACTCCTTCATTGATGGCTTTTTAGGCTATCACCATATCAGAATCCATCCAGGAGATCGATATAATACCACTTTTGCGACAGAATGGGGTTCATTCTAGTATACAGTAATGCCCTTTGGTCTTAAAAATGCACCAGCTATCTTTTCAAGAGTAGTAGTTGCTGTATTTAAAGAATACATCCATAAATTCCTAGAGGTTTATTTTGATGACTAGACTGTATTTGGATTAATCGGCAAGCACATAGGAGATTTAAGACTGATGTTAGAGAAATGTAGGCAGTACCATATTTCTCTGAACTTAAAAAAATGTATATTTTGTGCGCCATTTGTTATTTTGTTGGGTCACAATGTTTGCAGACAAGGCTTGATGGTAGATCCTGCAAAGATTGCCATCATTGTAAATATTCTAGCACCCAACTTAGTCAATCAATTAAGGACAATACTTGGTCATACCGGGTACTATAGAAAATTCATCAAAGGTTATGCAAAGATCACAACACCTATGGAAAAGTTGTTAAAGAAAGACGTCAAATTCCTATGGAATGAGGAATGCCAACAAAGTATAGACACTCTTAAAGAGAAGATGGTTACAACACCCATCTTAGTATTTCCAGAATGGACCAAGCCATTTCATGTACATGTGGATGCATCTGGCATCGCACTGGGGATCATCTTAACTCAACCAGGAGAAGGGGGTATCGATCACCCTATAGCATACTCAAGTAGAAAACTATCCACTGCAGAAAATAACTACACCACTACAGAGAGAGAAGGTTTAGCTATGGTGTATTCTCTACAGAATTTTAGGCACTACCTGTTGGGTGCCTCATTCAAGATGTTTACTAACCATTCTTCTTAAAGTACTTGGTCAATAAGCCAGTGTTAGGGGGGAGAATTTGTAGATGGTTACTCCTGTTTCAGGAGTATGATTTTGAAATCATTGTAAAACCAGGAAGATTAAATGCCGGACCTGATCATCTGTCATGGATAGACTCAAGAGAAGAACCAAGTAACCTAGAGGACAATTTGTCAGATGCGCAATTGTTTTCTATTCAGATCATAGATGAGTACTACGCTGATATCATTCACTTTCTCACCATAGGATGGGCACCTGTTGAGTTTACTAAGAATCAAAAGAAATAGCTAGTTGTTAAAGCAGCAGACTTCACATTGATCGCAGGGAACTTATACAAGATAGGTCCAGATGAAGTCCTGCACAGATGCGTTATGCCGCATGAGAAAGAGGCCATTATTAGAGAAGCACACTCAAGTGCCGCAGGAGGTCATTTCACAGGAAATCCGACTGCTCAGAAAATCTTAGCTGCAAGATTATGGTGGCCTGCTTTACACAAATATACTAAGGAGTTTTGCAAATGCTGCGATATATGCCAGAGGGTAGGAAAACCTTCACGAAGAGATGAAATGCCGCTACGACCACAGATTACGCTATGAGCATTTAACAAATGGGATATAGATTTTGTGGGTCCTATCAACCCACCAGGAAAATGAACTGGTACAAGATACATCATCACATGAATAGAATACCTCACCAGATGGGCAGAGGAGAAAGAAATAAGGAATTGTGATGCTGCTACAGCTGCACAGTTCATTTTTGAAAGAATCATCAGTAGATTTGGATGTCTAGTAATTTTGATGAGCGATCAAGGCACACATTTTTTGAGTCACACTATTGAAACCTTGATAGAGGAATTCCAGATACAACACCATAAGAGCACGCCCTACCACCCACAAGCTAATGGTATGGTGGAGGCCTTTAACAAGATTCTAGAAAATGCTCTTACCAAGGTCTGTAACAGCCAAAGAAATGATTGGGACCTCAGGGTTAACACTATATTATGGGCTTATAGGACTACATGCAAGAAACTTACAGGGCACACACCTTTCAGCTTGGTGTATGGACAAGAGGCTATTATGCCTATGGAATATATTATTCCCAGTTTAAGAATTTCTCAAATCACCGAGATGGATGATACAGACACGATGAATGAAAGACTAGCGCAGCTGCTTGCCATAGAGGAAGACAGATTCATCGCAGGGTTCCATAAAAAAGTGCAGAAGGCACGAGAAAAATCTTGGCATGACAGGCACATTAAGAGTAATACTTTTCAGACAGGAGACCTAGTGCTCCTTTATGACAGTAAGTTTATTAAGTTTCTAGGAAAGTTCAAGACGCATTGGTTGGGGCCATATAAGATTGAGCAAGTTACAGAACGAGGTGTCGTTCAGCTCAGCAAACTGAACGGGGAGCTTCTGCCCACGTTAATTAATGGCAGCAGACTCAAGTCTATAGTGATATCCACCTCACCTCTCAGGCCTAACTCAGAAAGCATATTAAAGTGCAAATGCCTAGTGTAGTTGAAAGGAGGCATCGCACTAGGAATTAGTCTACACCGGCATATATTCTAAGTACAAGGAATCACACGAGGACGGTTCATTTTGTGCAAGTCATATGATGCTTGCGGTAAAAAAAATAAAAAAAATAAAAAATAAAAAATAAAAAAAATAAAAAAATTGAGTAAGTTGTTTGCGCAGGTGATGTGGTGAGGCATCGTAGCAAGGTGATGTTTCCCCGTGCCACATAGCCAGTGTTGAAAAAGAACAGAGGGCTAGTCACTTCGCGCTTTGACAAGCAGTTAATCCGGATACAACAGGTATTTGTTGCCCTAGATTTGGTAACAATATAAAGATCTTTCCTGATTTAGTAAAATCTTCGACGAGACTAGCGCCTGCACATACGTTTCGAGGGAAATTTGATCGGATTTCAGCAATTAATGAGGATCGAAACGATGGGTGGTGTCTTGTCCATGTAATTAATACTACCGACGGGTCTAGTCTACAGGACCGTTGAGTCATAGAGTATCACCGTTGCTATAAATATAAAGATCATCCATACGGAAGGGTTACTTTGGCAATTTCAGAGAGCTATAGAGCAAGTTGCAGAGTTTTCCTTGTGCAGAGATACCCTAGTTATAGAGTGCTAGTTTTCCCTAATTTCACAGCCATTTCCCATCCAGAGTATTGCACCGAGTGGGTTCTATCCGAGGAGGAACCTTTAGAAGACATTGTGAGATGATTCCAGAGTGGTGGCCTCCATTTTGCTATGACGACGCCGCCCAAGGTTGTGAAATTAGGTACATCACAGGTCAGACAACCACCAAGGATGAAGAGTCAAGTGTAGGATGTAGAAGATGTCATCAAATTCTTAGCTGCAGAGAAGCAGAAAGACGAGTCGATCACTGAAGATAAGAAAACAGAGTAGAAGAATGATGAGAAGAAATCTCCAGCCAGGAAGAAAGTAAAAATGAGAAAAAGAAGGCAACTAGAGAAGGGAGATGACCTATTTCATCAGCTCAGAGAAGAACAAGAGGTTCCAAAGGTCAAGAATGAAAATATGTGGAACCCAAGTAGCGTGAATACCTGGAGCGATGTTTTGAGAAGAAAGGTGAAAGGGAAAACAAACCGAAGAAGCAAAACTTCAAGATGCAGACAAAGGCTTGTTCTCGGAATGAAATTCATGGTTTGTATACCTTTCGCATAAGAAGGCTCCAGACTGAATGAAATGTTTGACAAGGTGGGAAGATACATATTTATATTTCCTCTGTGATAAAAGTTCTAACCCAGATAGAGAGGAAAGATATCTGTGGAAGGATTCTCAAAAGCTTAAGATCCTTCCAAGAGTTGCTGACCCAAGAAAAAAGAAAACCTATAGGCAACTTTGGAGTATATTAGGTCTCACAAGTGACGAAAGTGAGAGCATGACAATAAGGGAAGGAAATATAAGAGAGACCTACAAACTAGATTTACAGAATATTCAAGCATCAGTCAAGCTATTCTTGAAATGACACAAGAGTGTGTAGAAGCTATGGAAAGAGAAGTCACAGGACTTTGACAGAGATTCACAAGGGCTGCGTAGGAAGACAAGGAAAAGCTACAGCAGGAGAAACTAGCTATTAGTGGCTCAGGGGTGAGCCATAAGTAAGTGTTAGGGGACTATTGGAGTAGGGTCCCACAGCTACAGGAAAATCTGTTGTTTTGGAATGAGTAAGTCAAAGGTAACAGTACCTGAGTGGCCGAGAGGAGAAAGCTCAACCACTGCACTTAAGGTAGCGGTGAAGATAGGATGGCTCAACTACCATCATAAAGGAAAAGGAGCAATGAGGCTGAGGTATTGAAGACAAAGGATAGAAAAGGAAGCGATGCTAGTACCCACGGTCAGCGCCGGGAAGCGTGGAAGACTGCAGGAAGCTGTGGTGTGATGAAAAGCGGCAGCTCGAGTACAGATAGACTGACTTTCACAATTAGGGTTTTTGGGTTACTATTGGGAGAATCCCATAGTGTTGTAATGGTGAGCCCTTCGGGCCGCCTATAAAGGGATGTATTTTGTATTGTAAAAGGTTAGCTAGTAGTTAGTTAGTCAATTAGCTAATTAGCCATTCAGATAGTCGATGATCTGCTAGCTCATAGATCTTTGTATTATAGAAGAGCCGAGCTCTGGTTTTGTTATTCAGTCTATAGTATCTTACTGTAACCAGTAGCTGACTCCTAGAGTATGTATGTAACAATACGTAGGGATTGAGAGAGAGAAAGAGAGAGAGGAAGAGTATATTGTAATATAAGCAATATAAGAAGAGAAGAGATCTAAGAGAGAAGGGCTCCTAGCGGTGTGCGCGGAGTTACCCAGAAGATCTCAGTTGCATATGAGGTTGCAGCAGAACTGTGTTTACTCTCCCAAGTTATAATGTATAAACCAGTTCCCGTGGACGTAGCTTCTACCCTGGAAGTGAACCACGTAAAATCAGTGTGTTATATGATTATTTCATGTGATTGTACTTTACTTAGTTGCTATCTGTTATCTGTTACATAAATGTCGTATATCAGTTAGTAAATGTCTGTATGTTCTCATTTAGTTACAACATTATAGAAAGTTAAAGGAAAGTTTAAATGTATCAAGTGTCTGCTTATGAAGTTATCAGTGCTTGTTTCACACAGTAATAGTCACTCTGTTAAGTTCTTCCAGTATAATTATTCAGTAAGTTAAGTATAGTGATGTGAGTGTGTTGAACCGTGAAGTTCGTGTAAGGTTGTTTAAACACCCTATTGGAGGTTAGGTGAGTTATTCCTCCCAGTGAGAAATCCTTTGGACCTTGAGAGTCGCTTTGGTCCGTACTATAGGAGATATCGCATTGATAGAAGGAGATATCACACTGATAGAGGATCTGTGGTGCGAGATATCGCAGATAGAGAGAACCACGGAGGGGAGAGTTTGCGCATTGTCCTAGTCGCTGTGATGCGATAGGAGTCCTCCCCCTGTCAGAGTCAGCGAGGAAGGGAGAATTGTGACTTACAGAAAGAACTCGCGGGATAAGAAGAGCCGCGGGACACCAGGATGCTACAAAACCTGGTTAAGGACACTTGAGTCTTTAGCCAACCCATCTAAGATCACTTCGGGTGAGACTTCAGGCCACTCTGCGGTCTCTTGCTGAAAGGGCCAGTGATTTAGGGGTGTTGTTGGTACATTATAAGTAAACTCGCGTCTGCCCATAGTAAACAAGCAATGGAAAATACTTTGTACCACCGTGGGGTAGATTCCATTTTATGACATTATTTAACTCATGATGAGGTTGAGGTTGTGCTGAATTATTGCCACGGAGGGGCGTGTGGTGGTCATTTATCTGGGATTTCTACAGCTCAAAAGATTTTGAGAGCGGGTTATTTCTGGCCGTTGATCTTTAAGGATTGTATTGATGCGGTCAAGAGGTGCCACCATTGCTAGGTGTTCGCATGTAATATGCACTCGAAACCTGCCCCGTTACATCCCATTATCACCGTCGGTCCCTTCACTAAGTGGGGGCTCGATTTTATGGATTGCAACCCAGCTTCGGCTAGGGGGCACCATCACATTATAGTGGCTATTGATTATTTCACGAAATGGGTTGAGGCTATGCCTACAGTAAAATCCGATAGTGAGACAACCGCTCACTTTGTATTCAACCAAATTATTACTTAGTTCAGGATTCCGAAAGAGCTTGTCACTGACCATGCTTCGCACTTTCAGAACCGTATGATGGAAGAGTTGGCATCGAAGTTAGGGTATAAGTAAGAGAACTCCTCTTCTTACTACCCCCAAGTGAATGGATAGGTAGAGGCAATGAATAAATAACTCAAATCCATTCTCCAATGAACCATCGCAAAAAGTAAGAATAATTGGCACATTATGTTATATCCTGCTTTGTGGGCATATCAAACCACGGTTAAGACTGCCACCGGTTTTTCTCCATATCATCTTGTACATGGAGTGGATTCAATATTTCCGGTTGAATCAAAATTCCTTCGTTGAATCTAGCTGTGGAATTCTTACCAGACACTTCACCTTTAGAGGAGCATTTAGTTCACCTTGAGCAACTTGATGAGCAACGTCAAGATGCCTTGGTGGCTCTAGAGGTTAATAAGCATCGTGTTAAGGTCCAGTATGATAAATATGTCCAACCAAGAGTGTTTAGTGAAGGAGACTTGGTCCTTTTGTGGGATGAACCAAAAGTACCCTTGGGGGCAGGGAAATTTAATCCTATGTGGCGTGGTCCTTACATGGTCAAGTGTGTGTTAGAGAAGGGTGCCTATAAGTTAGTGGATTATGAAGGAATAGCTTTGGTGGAGCCTAGAAATGGGCCCTATCTTAAAAAATACTATGCATAATCTTTAGCCAAGGATGCTTGTTGTATATTATTGTACAACTTTGCATAGTTAGGTCTTTTTCTTATCGTGATCAGGTTTGTGATTAGTTTTCATTTCTTTTGGTAGATGTCAATGGAATCGTCCACCTACATAGGATTCGCGGATGGTGCAAGCTGTCACACTCAACACTCAGCCTCTGCTGCTTGGGTGATTTATACTCCTATGGGCCAGGTACTTTCTTCAGGAGGTGTATGTTTACGACCATATTCCAACAATGTTGCTGAATATAGCACCATTATTGAGCTTCTACAGGATTCCATTCTATATGGTGTTCTATCTCTTGAGGTACGTCTTGATTCGGAGTTAGTAGTGTCACAGCTCAATGGTTTGTACCGTGTTAGAGATCCGACATTATTGAGAAGGTTCTTACGTGTGAGATTGTTAAAACGACAATTTGACAGTATAACATATATACACATTCCAAGAAATTATAATCAAGTTGCTAACTCATATGCTAACTACGTGTTAGATTGGCATTTGTTTCATTCATAATAAATTAATCACAAGCACAATTTTTACACATGTAAATAAATAAATCGATCACCATAAAACTTTTTTATATACATAAAAAATGTGATAATACATTGTGTCATGATACAAAATTGGGGATTTTAAGCCACCATCATATAATACATGGTCGTACACAATAGATACAGTCCCAGGTGTCTAATCCTGTCGAGGAGGAGGAGGGTTGTGATCATGGAACGTCACTACGACTCTATCTAGCCATCAAAATAAATGCACCCATGCACATGGTACACCTACCACCTACCGCTGCATGGCCTCAGGAATGTCCTCGACTTGCGCCATGGGAACTCTATGAGTCAGTCTCACAAAGTTGGTATGAATGCTCTGGAGCGTTTGCTCCGCATCCACACCCATGATGTCATCTCCTCTTCCCCTCCGTCTATGACGAGGGAAGCCCTCTCGTTGCCATGGTCCCACATCTGCACATAAATGGTAGATGTCACTATGTCTTGTCTGGCAAAAACATGTCTTTTTGCTTCCATAAAATCATGAAAATAAAAAAACATTCAATAACTCAAAAAATTTTAAAAAAAGAGTGAGGGTCGAGATTCGTTACCTATATCGCCATACGCCGATCCTGGTGGCAATGGCATATCCAGATCCCCCCGAAAATCTATCCCTGCATAGGGGTAGTCATCAATGGCAACTATATGTCGTCACCACCATGGAAAGAAGTCAGCTGGATATGGGTTGGCCACCCTACCACCCCCCAGTCTATGCATAGCATCTGCCCAACATCGTTGGGTCGGATCTTGAACCCCGTGGAGAGGAACATCCATTCTAGAGCTCAATCCTGGAACACGCTCGAAGAAAAATGTGCTGAAGATACTGCTAAACCCAAAGTTCCATACCTTGCTTTCCTTACACTCACTGAGCTAGTGTTTCGTGTTGCTCAATAGTGTAGTACTCCAGTCATAGATTGTGGGTCTCATGCACTCCACTGCATAGAACATCAGAGGCCGCGAGGCCTGGTGGAGTGATGCTAAGCCAGTTATCCTGTCCAGTGTCAATAATATGGCCTTTAGGCCTAGCACCTATATAGCATTGGTAGGGACTTGACTCCCCACCTTCTTAGTGTCTAGATAATAGTACACTACAATGTACTTGTCGATATTCAAGCCACACCTTGGCCCACCTCGGGAATGAAGGTTCACCACCTCCCCTCGTCTAGAAAAACCTGTGATAAAGTATATGTCCTCCACCTCTATGGTGAGGGACATCCCATCAATATGAAAGGACTCTGAATTTGGATCCCAATCATCTACCAACATCTGTAGCAGTCTTGGTTTGGCCCTCAAACCACCAAGACACCAAAACTTGTAGAGTCCACATGCACGAAGAGCTTGTTGAACCATTAAATCGGCCCTTACTACTTCCTCTACTTCACCATGCTCACACTCTCTCCATTCTAGCACCATCCTGCAAAAGAAATTGAAAATTTGCCCATTAGTTTAGTTGAAAATCATATGCGCGGCCTCATACGCGACTGTTTTGAAAACAACCACGTATGTACGCGGGTTTGAGGCCCTTTTCCACGTATATCCAGCCCTATACGCGAAAAAAGCCTCAATTTTCATGTGGGCCACAACGCTCATTTTGGGATGGCCTAAAAAATTCATTTGACCATGAAAATCTATAAAAATTATGTCAAAATGCAAGAGGAGAGCATGAGTAAATACCTAGAAGAAACGGTTGTGAATTCCACCGGCTGGATCTCCTGGAATTTGTAGTTGAAATTCAAAGCTCAAATGGGTAAAAGTTTCAAATGATTTATACTTTTTACTATTTATAGAAAAGTTTTCAAATATTTGAAAATTTTTACCCCCTTTCCTATAGTTTCGACACTTTCTAACCATTTTGGACTGTTTTTGACATAATTGGTCTTGTAGAAGACCTTTTTCATTGCCGTTTCAGCCGTTGGATTGACCTGTTCATGCCGATCTCAGGTATCATCACTAAACTGGAATATAGGTTAGGTTTCACCACCATTTGCATTTTGCATGACCTTGTGACCATATCACCATGACCTTAGGTATGAACCCACTCTATTATGTCATGGAACCTTCTTGCTGCTTTAGAAGTGGCATGATACGAGTGGTAAAGCTTCACCTTACATGGGTACCCTAGTTAGCGCCTTATTTGCATTTGGTTCCCATGCTGATGGTTTCTCCTTTGGGGTGTGGGAGTCCATTGTATAGTACTACCATGACATTTTGCAAGAGCCTCATACTCCTCTTGATCTTACGTTGGCCTATTTCCCTCAGGACTCCCTCATGTCAAGTTGTGAATGCATTATCATGAGCTTTTCCTCCCTTATTGAGCTTTATGCTGGCTCCCCTAACATTGCATTTCAGCCATATAACCTGATCTTGTCTCATGTCTAGCCATGCAGAGCCATTTTTTATATCCTTCGCAGCTTGATTCCCTTTTTACCGGGAGGGGATTTTCCCCCGAGTGTCGATATCCTACACATGTATCATTGCATTGAGCATAGGTATGTTCCACTGCTTGGAACTAGTTTGTTTGCCCTTATGACACTTGTATCCTCCTAGTTTGTAACTATAAAGCTAGTTTATTCTTTTTTCAAGCTTTTCAAATAACTGAAAAATTCCAAAAAAAATAAAAAAACAAAAAAGCCGAAAAAGGAAAGATGTTATCTTTGGCAGCTGTCGAGTCATGTCACCTTCGAACAGAGCACTGTATATCACATCCATTGGTTGGGTTATAGTTTGAATTTAGGAGTTGTACTCATTTATCTGAGTTTATCTCCACTGACTAGTTAAGCTTCCAGTCCCTATGGAGCCTCTGTTGATGCTTCCTGTGTCACAGAGATGTCCCAGTTTGTATATCGAGTCTATGCTGCCTTCATTCAGTCACCATACGCCGTTATGCTCTTGTTTGAAGGAATTTGAAACCTGAGTCGGTCATTCCTCAGTTATCTTGACTTTGCATGTTGGCCATTCCCAGTACAGTTACTAGTTCATGCACCTATGATCGAGTTCTTCCACATTAGACAGCTTTGATGAGTACCTCATGTTGGATGATGGGGGATTACTTAATTCCCTCCTTCCAGTGGATTTCATCCCATTGAATTCAGATCATTTATTCTGGGATTGGAGTCTAGAGTCATTTTGAGTGCCTTGAGACTTGCAGTCATCAGTGGCAGGTTCTCTCGCCATCGACAGTTTTTTGGGAATATATCAATGTCCCCTGATAGATGGATCCTTTCAAGTGTTCGACCTCAACACATTTATTCACACTTGGTAGTTTGCACTCTAGTACCTTGATTCCCATTTTCATTATCGGTGGGTGATCTCGTATTTGTTAACGGTATACATTAATGACCGGTAATCAGATGATGGACTACTATGTTCGACCTCGACACCTCTATTCGCATAGTAGGACATGTACTCGTAGCGGTTTGTATAGAAGACTTTCCAGATAGGTGGCATCTCTTATATGCTACCTCCTTGATCTTGCCAGTGTTCATGAGATTTCATCTCTCGTGACTTGATTGCAGTATGTCATATATTTCCAGCCACTATGGAGATCTTGATCTATTATATATCTTCATCCATTTTGGAGATCATGGTCCTTTGTATATCTTCATCATGGAGATTCTGATCTATGTATATTGTACATGGCGATGACCACATATGTGATATCATGTATTATGCCTATTCATGGCCATTGTACTCTTATGTATACGGGACTGCTATATGTATTTGTAGTTGTATGCAGAGTTGTATTATTGCACTATGCTGATTGGGTGGCTGGTCTTCCATTTGGGATTCTTCATCACTCCACTTCTGGGATGGAATTATAATGTATTTCGGCCATCGTATGACCCCTCTGACCTCACATATTAGGGGGCATCTGTTATAGCGGATTTCACCACTCCAGGTGAATCACACTTTGTATGGCCTTCCCCTGTCCCGCTGTAGACTCCTTAAACCCTATGGAACACTTTTTGTCCTTTGATGTTTCCTTGATCATCCCTAAAAACATATGAAAAATGATATACGTGACTTTTAAACCTATAAGCACGTACATACGCGGGTTTGACCACTAAAACCGCGTACATCGGGATGTGTGCATAATCCAAATCCTTTTGGAGTTTTCCTTGACATGGATCCGACTCATCTGACTCCTAGACTTCCATATGTCTTGAGATCGCTCGGATTCGACCTTTCATTACCCCTTTGAAAAGCTATATAAGGAACCCCTTGGTACATTGAAGGCATAAGAGAGAATTGAGAGCAATGAAACTATAGTCCATTGTTGGCGGAACTTATGGTTGAGTCTGCATCCCTTTGTCCCTTGGAGCACTTTTGTGTTCTTCCCAAGCTTGCCTTTTTCTTGTGATATTGCTATCGAGAGATGGAGGATTGAAGTGGTGGAGGCCCAAGTGGGGGATTCAGTTTCTCTGGTTCGCAGACGTGTCGTCAGAGCTTGTATCTTGTAATCTCTGATTTATATTAATAAAAATATCTTTTCCTGTCCAATAATGTGTGTTTGAATGAATATTTTATCCATGGGATCATGCCAAATGCTTTTACATTATTGATTATATATGCTAGAATAGATCTAACACCATGATATATAGAATGCTTGTATTGTTTACTTGTTGTTGAGGAAGTAACAGATCAATTCAAGCTGAAGATTGGAAAGCTCAATGGGGATCTACTTCAACCGTCTGGAATAAGGTATGAGGTCTGATCCTTTAGTGTTAGACATTTAATTTCTATTGCATATTGGAAAGGATTGATTTCTGGAGTCAAGATGTCTGTTGTGGTACCCCAAGCCATAGGAATTTCTCTCCATAACAACCACGCATATAGATGAACCTATTCTCATAGAGAATAATTGTGAAAAATCATTGGCCAAAGACATTACAGAGTCAGGTAAGTTTGAAACTGCACCATCATGTATGGATGCTTGTGGTTCAGGACCTAAGCCATCGTTTATGAGCATTCCATCACCGGATCAAGATGTAAATAATATTTATTCTTCTCATTCAGATGATTCATGTCATGATAAGGAATAAGAAACACTCCAATAGCTCCTTGATAGAGTATATGAAACCAAAATTGCAGAATTCAAAAATGAACTAAAAGAATGTCAAGCAAACGCAGCCTTGAAAGATGAAGAAAATAAAAAATTCAGGGCAGAATTACTAAATTGGGTTAATAGATGGAAGGACATTAACATCAAGAAGAATCGATACAAGAAAGCCAAAAAATCAATGATAGACACAAACCAGCACTTGCTTAAGCAAGTGGATCGACAGAAGCTAGTAATCATCAGGCTCAAAGCTAAAATTTCTGAAGCCATAAGAGTAATCAATTTACAAAGTAGAACCTGATGTTGTTTCTATTTTTGGTTATATGGTTTATCTCTCTATCCATAGGTAATAAAATCTTCTTAATAGCATACCTGCAAAATCGTAGATTTTGCAGGCATGCATATAATTTATTGGTTTTATTATTATTTCTATTGAAACTGGTTTTAATAAGATTCTTATACTTGTTGACCAGGTGTACATGGTATCACTATCCTTAGCATATACAGGATGTTTCGGATCACAGTTGGCAAACGTTGATGCTTCTTAAAGATTGGAATTTCAAAATAGCCACAAATATGTCAGTTCCCTTAAAGCAGGAGATGATACAGGCTAGTTGTTTTATTGACTGTTTTTATCCTATAGTAATATTTGTGATAGGTGTCTTTTGAAGAGATTCGATGCACTTTAATAGGGATAGGCCTCTTATGGTATTGAATACAACATTTATGAAGAAAATGAATTGAAAGACTCGTGGGGTCATATATAAACTAGTAATGTTTATGCAAAATGGGATGGGGTGATTGAAGAAAAACATCATTGAAATATTGTTTCAGTACTAGTTTTATCCCTTACTGAGGTTTTATCTTTGGAGGTGGAATGTGACTAGAAATTCTCAGACTGGTATCGCTGATCGGTATTAATTTGGATACCTTTTATATTTCAATATATCATCTTCTAGTTATACTATTGATGCAGTATACTTGGTTATGCTTGTATTCATTATCTGATATTACACTCTGTCAACACAATATTGCTATTTGAATTAGTATATTATTATAATCGAATTAATCAGTATTTTTATTGAAAATTCAAGACATAATAATATACATATTTATGTTTGTTTTGATCTCATTTTTATTTTGCAACGTTTTCATTATAAACATTATCTTCTATTCAAATATTTAATGTTGTTTATTAGTTGTTAATTAATTAAACATTCCAGAAAAGTTGAAAGTAATTGCTTATTCAAATTTTTATGTCTTGGTAATATATAGCAGAATGATTTAGCATGGATGGTTTAAATATTTTCATTTAAATCTTACTCATTTATCTTTTTGTTCACTTGAAATATTAATTGATAATTAATATAATATTCAAATTGCTTTTAGCTGGGATAGAATAATTTAGTTAGTGCTATTTTAGTATAGTTTGCATTCAACAGTTGTTAAATAGAATTAGGTTAATTTTATAATAATTATAATAGTCTTTTAAAATTTAGAATATTCGATACAAAATCCTCAAAATCGGAGACTTTCAGTAAGAAAGCAAATTTAGGATAATTTAAGTCTTAGAAAACTAATTTTAGGGTTTATTTAAATAGAAATAAGATTATGATAAATTTTTACTGAATTTTACTTTCTCCTTAAGAGAAAAATTCAACTGGTAGCAGAACCATAACCTGCAAGATCTTGCTATCTCAAACACACCAGGAGCTGCTTTAAGCGACTTGTGTGGGATTAATATCCTTAGTTGGCCTAGGTCAGAAAATTAGGCCAACAAATGGCTCTAGAAGGAGGGCCTGTTTATGATTAATGGTAGGTAAAACTAATGATAAAATTTCAACCAGTCAACATCCTCCAGAAGTCAGCACATCACCATTTACAGAAACTGTTAGGAGCATCCTTGAACATGATTATATCACATCCCCATTTACTCCTAAACAAAGTACTCAAAATTTATAAGAATCATGACATATTCTTCCAAGAGCATAGGCTAATCAACTTGGTGTATCTCCAATAGATTATGGTCTACCTAGGCAACAACGACGTAATCCGCAATTGAACATAGTTACTCAAGATTTGGTAGAATCTAATAGCACTCCACATTATCAAATTAGAAGTCATCAGAGACAAACTACTCAAACAAACACTGCTAAAAGACTGACTTTAGTAGGAGGTTTTGATCAACCACCTTCTCCTCCAGAATCACCACCTGATAGTCCAAGATCATCCAATCCAGGGAGTTCTTCAGGTTCTGAGAGAAGTTGTATGGCGGGAAATGTACCTGTGGGAGGAGGAGCTAATCCTCCACCTAATCCATAACTCCCATGGTTGAGAACAGTTGTTGTAGTTGTCCCTAGTGTACAACATCCTTTGCCTAAACATTCAGATAAACTTCTTCCTAATTTTAACCCAGATGACAAAGAACCTGTAGAGGTGCATGTAGACAAATTCATGTTAGCTGTTCAAACCATGAGGTTTCTTACATTAAAAAATAAAATTCCAATTGCTTCTCAACCACATGAGGATATAATTATTGAAAATTATACTTCAGCTTTACCAAAATATTCTAGGATGTTTATTAAGAGAGCTGGAAAATCTAGTAGAAACTTTTGAGGAAGCCATTAAAGTCAAGAAGGATTCTATGTCCTATGAACCAGATAGAAGCGGGAAATCTGATACTTTCCCTCGTAGGAAGATCGAAAAAGTTAATTCAGAAAAAGATAAAGCATTTGATGTAGAATAGCTGCAGAATGCTATTTGGGCATTAACCAATGAAGTTGTAGGATTAAAGAAAACCAATTCTGAAGCTTCTTCTTCTAGGGGATATTTCAGATATTAGTTTAGACAAAATCCAAATACAAATAATAAAACAAATACACCGTCTGATATAGCAGTAAATGAAGAAATTTTTAATACAATTCGAGCTGTTTTATCTTTATCAGAGATTCCTTCTAATCAAGAAATAACTGAAAATGAAGAATAAGAGGAATCAGAAAATGATGAAGAATCGGAGGAACCTCAACAATTTAACGGTCATTTCTAGGACAATCTTGTAAAACAATATGAGAGTAAAAGTCCGCCTACAGGACAACATGCCTATAATACTCATAGTAGAACATTCACAAACACTCCCGGAGCTTCATCAAGTTCTACTCCAAGTAATGACAACAATAATTCACAACCTAATAAACAAACTCAATCTGGCAAGCAGAATCAATCAACAAAAATTACTCAGCCCATTCAAAATGCTCCAAAATTAGATTTGCAATATGATATAATTGAAGATTTAAAGAAGACACGTGCAAACATTAGTATGTATGATCTTCTTCAAATTTACCCAATGCCTAACATTCATGTTATAAATCCTGCCATGAGTTCAATTATTCCTAATGTGAAACAAATTGTTGCTTCAAACAATTCTAATGATGATTTAACATCAACTGATAAAGGAAAATCAGCGGCTGACAAAGCCTTGCTAATAGGAAAGAATTCTAAATCAACCACGCCTCCATTTTTACTTACCTTTGAAATTTTCAATAGGAACATTCACAATTGCATGGTTGATTCTGGAGCATCCTCCAATGTGATGCCTTTATCGGTATGCAAAAGGTTGAATGGAAAATATGTTCCATCAAATTCACAAATAACTCAATTGGATAGGACAAATGTGAGGGTTGTAGGAGAGATGAGAGATGTTTTAGTTAGGATTGCTTGTAACCCTTCATTTTTTCAAATTATAGATATTGTTGTTGCAGATATTCCCAGTGCGTATGGGCTATTTTTAAGTAGAGATTGGTCTCAACAATTTAATGGATTCTTTTCCATGGATTGGTCAACATTATGGTTACCTAAGAATGGGAAGTCAAATCAAATAAAGATAAATAGAGAAAGATATATGAAACATATTGTGATAGAATTACATGATCCTAGCGAACCAGTTTTATTTTTAGACTCCATTATGGGGAATTACATGTATGAATTGGGATTTGGTGATTTTAAAGCTGAAAATTCTTTTTTTTTCTAAAAATAAATAGCAATCAGAAATTAGAAATGTGACATCTATTTCTCCTGACTCTCCATTCAAGGAAATTATTAATTATGTAGATAATCTTAATATTGTAAATATTATAGAAAGTAAAGTAGTTGTTAATAGTTATACTTGGACTTTATATTTCGATGGTCCGAAATCTAAAAAAGGAGTCGGAGCTGGTTGCCTGCTGGTAGACCCTCTGGGAAATAAAACATGTATAGCTTGTAGGATGGAATTTAATTGTACAAACAATACTATGGAATATGAAGCTTTAATACAGGGTTTGAAAAAACCAATTGATTTGGATATCAAAGTGTTAATTGCATATGGTGATTCTGAAATCATCGTCAAGCAAGTCTGTAATTCTATTCACTGCCTTTCTGAACATTTACAAAATTATCAACGAGAGGTATGAACCTCATTTCACATTTGGATGCATTTAACATAATTTCAGTTCCAAGAGCTCAAAATAAAGAAGCGGATTTATTAGCAAGTACAGCATCAAAACTAATTCCATTACAAAATCTTACACCAGATTTCTTTTCAGTAGAATTGATTTTTAGGCCTTCTATACCAGATAATATTTTTAACTGGCGTGTGTTTGATAATGATGTGTAGGTGCTGAATTTTCTGATGAATAAGGATACCTTTAAAGATTCATTCATTGATGAAGTTACACATGACGAAAATCTGCGGAATTTTTCAGTAATAAATGATTTTTGTTTAGTTGAAAAAGATTTTGAAAAGGTAAAACCAATCCCTAATTCAGTATTAAGATTAGAAAAATTCTTTGATCTTCAAGATAAATTTAGATATATCCCTAACTGTAAAACCAATAGCTTTCAAATGAAATATGAAAGCATAAATTTAGGAACAGAACTGAATCCCCAAACTATAAATCTAGGAATAGATTGCAACCCCGCAGAAAAAACAACATTTATAAAGTTGTTTAAATAATTTAAGGATGTCTTTGCATGGACATATGATGATCTAAAAACATTCAACACACAAGTCATGCAACACATAATTCCAATTAAACAAGAGTCAAAACCTTTTCAACAAAAACTAAGGAAATATTACCCATCACTAGAACCAACAATTAAGAAGGAACTAAATAAATTGTTAGATGCCAGGATTATTTTTCCCATCAGACATACTCAGTGGGTAGCCAACCTAGTTCCAGTTAGAAAGACAAACGAAGATATTAGATTATGTGTGGATATTAGAAATCTTAATAAGTCTTTTGAAAAAGATAATTACCCAGTTCCTCCCATGGAACAAATTCTTCAAAAGGTCTCTGGGTCTGAGATACTGTCACTTCTTGATGGCTTCTCAGGATACAACCAAATATTGGTTTCCCTATATGATCAATTGAAAACAGATTTTAGAACTACATGGGGAACATACGCTTACCGCAAGATGCCCTTTGGGTTAATCAATGCTCGGGCAACTTTTGAACGGGCAATGGATATTGCTTTTAGAGGATTAATTAATCATTTAGTAGTTGTCTATTTGGATGACATTACTGTATATTCTAAATATCGAACTGATCATATTAATCATCTTAGAAAGGTATTTGAACGATGTAGAAAATTTGGAATATCCTTAAATACAAAAAAAACAATATTTGTTGTTTCAGAAGGTATTTTATTAGGTTGTGTGGTTTCAAAACACGGAATCATGATCGACCCCGAACGAACCCAAGCCATTTCAAAAATAACTTACCCTTCTAGCAAGAAAACAATGCAATCATTTCTCAGTAAAATAAATTTTGTTAGAAGATTCATTCCCAGTTTCTCTGAAATCATTCGGCCTTTACAGAAAATGATTAAGAAGAATGCTATTTTTAATTGGGGACAAACCGAAAAAGAGTCATTTCAAAAAATCTTAGAAGCCATTTCAGAAGCTCCTAGCCTTCTAAGCCTAGATTTTAACAAAGATTTCATATTGTATACTTTTGCTTCTGACATCTCATATGCAACAGTTTTAACCCAACTAAATCAGAAAAATAACGAAGTGCCAATCTCCTTTATGAGTTCAAATTTTAAAGGAGCTGAGCTTAATTACCATGAAGTTGATAAGCAAGCTTTTGCTATTTTTAAAGCTGTCAAACATTTTTGTCCATATTTATTGAAATCTAAAACGAAAGTAATAGTCCCTTATTCCTCAGTCAAAAATTTGTTAGTGCAAAAATATTTAGGTGAGAAAAGAGCACCTTGGATGACATCCCTTCAAGAGTATGACTTAGAAATTAAACATTCAATGATAGTCAAAGGTCAAGGATTATGTAAATTAGCTGCTGAAGCTAGTCATCTACCTAATGATAAAGTTGAAGATGTCATTGATGAGGTTTTACTTATAAGGGAAATCTACTTCTATCCTCCACCACAGGATTCTTGGTATACAGACATAAGAATAATTTTGGAAATCGGAACTGCCCCTGATTACCTAGAACCAAGGAAGAAAAGAGCACTTAGATTGAAATATGCTCCTTATTTATTAATTGATAATATCCTTTTTCGGAGAAATTCAGATGGAGTATTGCTTCGATGTCTAGACAAAGATGAAACGTAAGTAGTTATGAAGGAATTACATTTTGGACCAGCAGGAGGTCATTTTGGTGCAAAAACTAATACACATAAGATTCTTAGGGCTGGATATTATTGGCCTACCTTATTTCGAGATTCCTATGCTTTTGTCAGAAAATGTCAGGAATGTCAACTTACTGTAGGAAGGGTTAAGAAACCTGCTTTCCCTTTACAACCTGTTTCAGTAGAAAGACCCTTTCAGCAATGTGGTATTGATTTAGTAGGACCAATAAATCCTCCTTCGTCTAAACAACACAAGTATATAATAACTGCAACTGATTATTTTACTCGTTCGACAGAAGCTACACCATTAAGGGTTGTAAACACCAATCAGGTTATATTATTTTTAGAATCCTTTATCATAACGAGATTTGGTGTTCCAGATTCCCTTGTCTTTGATAATGCTTCATATTTTTCATCAGTTGAGTTAACTCGATTTTCCTTAGAAAAGGGAATAAGAATCAGGTATTCAGCTAACTACCATCCTCATGGAAATGGTTTAGCTGAATCAACAAACAAAAATTTATTGAAAATTCTCAAAATAACTATTTCAGCTCACCATTTTGATTGGCATACAGAATTATTTAATTCCCTTTGGGGAGACAAAGTAACTCCTAAGGCTGCGATAGGTAACTCACCCTTCTTCTTAGTTTATGGAACCGAAGCTATTTTACCGCCGAATTTATTTTTACCTTCATTACAATTAGCTTAGTCTGTTCAAGATGAATATTATCCAGCAATGGAAAAGAGGATCAATACTTTGTTAAAACTTGAGGAAGAAAAAGAGAAGTCAAAACAACACTTTACAAAACATCAAAAAATTGTGAAGTCTTGGTTTGACCAATCCTTAAGTTCCAATCGATAATTTCAGGTGGGAGACTTAGTTTTAAAATGGGATAAAGTTCATGAGGAAAAAGGAGATCATACTAAGTTTCAAAAGCTTTGGTTAGGTCCCTTTGTTATTGCTGAAAAGATAGGTCCAAGTACCTTTCATTTGAAAACACTAGAAGGTCAGTTCGAAACATTCCCAGTGAATGGATTGATCCTGAAAAAATATTTCTGTTGATATTTTAGACCCTAAATCGTATATAATTTGTTTGTTGTTTGTAAATAATTTTATATTTTTGTATAAACTGGTTTATATTTTATAGAATTGAAGGATGATGATAAATTCATAAGGCTTATGTAACTTTCAAACATCATTCCACTATTGCAACTAGTTCTGATTCTCTTAATCAAATATTTTATATGCATTAAAGACTGCCAAATTTTTATATATAATGAGTCATTAATCTATAGATGTCAACTGAAGAGATAAATGTAAATAAATAAATCTTCTAGTCGAAAAAGAGTCAGTTTGTTCATTAGTTTAAAAATTATGATATTAGACTGAAATCTTCAAAATTTGTTCAGGATTATCAAAGTTTCTTAAGTCTATTAAAAACCTATCATTATTTTATTTTTAAGTATTACTCAAATTATTGCTCACCCTTTTATTTTTCTTATAATAAGTTGGGATAGCTAATTAATGTCTTTTTTCGAAACTTGTACTTTGAAAAACCCTTATGGATCTCCACTATCAGTCTTCAAAGTTATTTACAATATGAAAACTTTTAGAATCTGTTCCAGTCAATAAAAGGATAAAATGAGAGACGGAAGGTCTTAGTAATAACCTGATCTGATCATAATCATAAATATCACTAGTATGACATTATTAGGAAACTAATAATGGATTTTGGTTAAAAAACCAAGAGATAAGGGGTCTCATCACGAGCCAATTGATTCATTTTCTGGTGATATTAATGACTGACATTACCATTTGGTCACCATGCTGGGTAATGATCTCTCATTTTATAAAATTAAAATTTCAAATTTAGTAAAGAAAACATAATTTTGATTGAAGAATAGGAGGTCTCATCACGAGCCGGCCTAATCATGATCATCGGTGCTATCTAGGATAACTTCATTTCTGATCACCAGGGTGATGGATTTTGGTTAAAAAATCAAGAGACAAGAGGTCTCATCACGAGCCGGCTTGCTTATTCCAGACATTTCTTGTGAATGATACTATCACATTGGGACATCATACCTAGATAGTATTCTTCAACCATAATTATTGTTTAAAGAAAAAGAAAAGAAACGGAAAGAAAATTATTATGTTTATGGAACAGATTTTGGAAATTTTTCGAAAAAGTAAATTTCTATATCCTATACTGATGGTGTGGATTATTTTTACTATGAAGTACTTTGTTTCAATCAAGATATTTCTAAGTTTATCTCTAACAAGATCTCTATTTTAAAAGATGGGATATCTCTTAATTGTACTTATGAATATGAATAAGAATAATGGTTTTTCAGATAGAGAATTTTTTATTGTTTTTAATAAATTTTAAGATTTTGTATATATCATTTGTAAGATGTATGAACACGGATAACCAGTTCACCCAGGTCGTCGCCATTTGTTGGAAGTCAGCAACAACCCCTTCATTTTTTCTTTTGAGATGAAAATGATCAGCTCTCTTCTATGATTTACCTTTTAAAGATTATAAAAGAGTGCCTTCAGAATCCTCTATTCTGAAGGTACTCTCAATTATAGAAGAGTTAAGAGTCATATTAGAAATTTATAAAAACACTTTCATAAATTTCAGAAGTTAGCAGTTTTCAGTCTCGTAAATTTTTTATATGATCAATTTTATCATTAATTAATTCATTTGATTATATATATTGATTTAAGAGATTTAAAAGTATAGTATGCTAATTAGTTTTTAATGAAGATACATTTTGAATTTGTTTGGAGCTTGGTTTTTGATAAGATATTATAGGTTCTTGAAATCCTAATAACTAAAGGTGATTTATTAATTAAAAATATTTTCATTAAACTTAAGGTTCAGATTTCGCATATAACTTAATCTTTAATATCATATCATTGCTTTGTAAAAATTGTATATATATAACACAAAATAGCGAGAGTGCAAATAAATGTATATTATTTTGAAATTTTCATGTGTCACATAAATATAACCATAATAGTTTTATGAGCTTTATATCCTGTCACATCTGATTTTGGGTCATAAGCGATTAGGATTTCATAAAGTATTTGAAACTATATTTCGAAATAAAACTACATGTATATATATGGTTTGAGTGTGAATAGTGATCGTTAGTTAGTTGCATTTCAGAAATCATAAGAACATTACGGATTATTATGATAACTCTACATCATCCTGTTAATGAACACGATTTCCTTCCATGTGTAATATAGGGTGATTATCAATTGACAGTTATAATGAAGATGCATGATTCATATGGCTAAATAGACAACATCTGTTACAAGGATCGCTGCATAAAGATTGAATTTGTATTGATATGAGGATTTGGTTAACACCTATCAATTCAATTGATAGCTGTGGGTTTAATGATGAAATCATATCAATAGAATTCAATACCATGTATGACTGATAGCCATTACCATTCATGATGTTGTACGAGCTCATCATTCCAGACTAGGTGTCATTAATGTTTTGATTTATAATCCCTGAATCAAATGATTTTTGATACGAAGGATTAGTTAGAGTTTGAAATTTTATTTTACATACTACCTTCTGAAAGAATTTTAGTTAGTTGTGGCTAGTCTGTCCATCTATCATAGAAAAAACACTGGCTATTGCTCTCATCATCTCCAAATTTGGTTAATATGGCCAAAATTGGGGTTCTCATCTCTATCACGTATGAATCAATTGAGGATTTGACATTTCGCGTAATGCCTTATACTTGGGTGCCTATTCCTTCAATTTTCACGACTTCATTTGTTTCAATCCATAACGAGAGTTGTAGTGAGGAAACAATGGCTCCTCTCAGCCGATTTGAAATTTCAGGACCTGAGCTGGTTGAAGCCGACAAGAAAGCTGCTCTATTATTCAAAAAGATTGGATGGGGTCATTTTTTCAGATGTTTTAGTGGCCATAACGTGGAGTTTACCAAACAATTTGCTATGAGTTTTAAGGAAAATGTATCTCAAATTAGGGATTTCAAGTTTATAATTGATGAAGATAAGATTGCAGAAGCTACGAAGCTTCCTCAAACTGGAGAGCGATGGTTTAAAGGAGGAAAATTTGATAAGAAGAGATGCCGGTCCTTACTGTTTCCCTTACTAGCCAATACAAAGTTGAATATTGGAGTTTTGGTTAAATTTTTAAAACCATAATGGCGAGCTTATGAAATTCTAGTCAGGTATGTATCTTGTGATGGCCGATTCTCTCATCTGCATTATTATCATCTACGACTACTGTTAGCATTGAAAGTTTCTAAGCTCAATCTTCCATTTTACTTATTACAAAGTCTGAAGAAAATGGCAGATTCGGTGCAAAATACCATAGGTAATCCTGATAGGAGTTTGTTCCACCATTGTCTAATTAAAATTTTAATACAACATCAGCTGTCTCTTAGCTGTAAATATTGGGATGAGTTTTTGGTTGAAAGTAAATTAGGCCAACGCAGTATTGGCCAAACCCTCCCCCTAAAACTCATAGGAAGCGTAAAGGTCCAGTAAAATCCGAAGTTGATGATGTTCGTAAGGCTGAGTTAAGGGATAAAGAACTTCAGGAAGCAAATCCACCTATAGGTACTTGTATTAGTAATGATGGAATTGTGAAGGTAGCTCCCTGTTATGCTGAGACAACCATGGGTCAATCCCTATCTGACAAGTGCTTCAATACACCTACAAAGATGAGGGGTAGATTGACCAAAAATTAATATGTTGATGCTATTAATTATGAAAACCCCTCTGAGTTATGTACTCCTTGAAAACATGGTGATGAATCCATTGGAAAACTTGAATAGTTAGCGCAGGTGTGTTGTGACAAAGGGGGTTTTGAGCCAAAAGTTCTTGTGTTTGTTCGTACAAGAAGAATCACTAGAAGTATGAATACCACACCTACAGCCTCTGTTCCTGTAACCACTCAACAAAAAGATCGGCCGGTGATTGTCCATCTTGAAGATGATGTTCCATCTTTGGTTCCCAAAACCATGCATATAGATGAACCTATTCTCATAGAGAATAATCAACAAAAGTCATTGGCCAAAGACATTACAAAGTCGGGTAAGTTTGAAACTGCCCCATCATGTATGGATGCTTGTGGTTCGGGACCTGAGCCATTGTTTATGAGCATTCCATCACCAGATCAAGATGTAGATAATCTTGATTCTTCTCGGTCAGATGATTCATGTCATGATAAGGAATAAAAAACTCTCCAACAGGTCCTTGATAGAGTATATGAAACCAAAATCACAGAATTGAAAAATGAACTAAAATAATTTCAAGCAAACGCAGCCTTGAAAGATGAAGAAAATAAAACATTCAGGGCAGAATTACTAAATTGGGTTAATAGATGGAAGGACATGAACATCAAGAAGAATCGATATAAGAAATCCAAAAAATCAATGATAGACACAAACTAGCACTTTCTTGAGAAAGTTGATCGACATAAGCTAGTAATCATCAGGCTCAAAGCTAAACTTTCTGAAGCCAGAAGAGTGATCAATTTACAAAGTATTACCTGATGTTGTTTCTATTTTTTGTTATATGGTTTATCTCTCTGTCGACAGGTAATAAAATATTCTTAAGAGCATACCTGCAAAATTGTAGATTTTGCAGGCATTCATATAATTTGTTGGTTTTATTGTTATTTCTGTTGAAACTGGTTTTAATAAGATTCTTATATTTGTTGAACAGGTGTACATGGTATCACTATCCTCAGCAGATACAGGACGTTTCAGATCACAGTTGGCAAACGTTGATGCTTCTTGAATATTGGAATTTCAAAATAGCCAAGAATATGTCAGTTCCCTTAAATCAGGAGATGATACAGGCTAGTTGTTTTATTGACTGTTTTTATCCTATAGTAATATTTGTGACAGGTGTCTTTTGAAGAGATTCAATGCACTTTAATAGGGATAGGCCTCCTATGGTATTGAATACAACATTTATGAAGAAACTGAATTGAAAGACTCGTGGGGTTATATATAAACTAGTAATTTTTATGCAAAAGGGGATGGAGTGATTGAAGAAAAACATCATTGAAATATTGTTTCAATACTAGTTTTATCCCTTACTAAGGTTTTATCTTCGGAGGTGGAATGTGACTGGAAATTCTCAAACTAGTATCGTTGATCGGTATTATTTTGGATACTTTTTATATTTCAATATATCATCTTCTAGTTATACTATTGATGCAGTATACTTGGTTATGCTTGTATTCATTATCTGATGTTACACTCCGTCAACACGATATTGCTATTTGAATTAGTATATTATTATAATTGAATTAATCAGTATTTTTATTGAAAATTCAAGACATAATAATATACATATTTATGTTTGTTTTGATCTCATTTGTATTTTTGCAACGTTTTAATTATAAACATTATCTTCTATTCAAATATTTAATGTTGTTTATTAGTTGTTAATTAATTAAACATTCCAGAAAAGTTGAAAGTAATTGCTTATTCCAATTTTTCTGTCATGGTAATATATAGCAGAATGATTTAGCGGGGATGGTTTAAATATTTTCATTTAAATATTACTCATTTATCTTTTTGTTCACTTGAAATATTAATTGATAATTAATATAATATTCAAATTGCTCTCAACTGGGATATAATAATTTAGTTAGTGTTATTTTAGTATAGTTTTCATTTAACAGTTATTAAATAGAATTAGGTTAATTTTAGAATAATTATAATAGTCTTTTAAAATTTAGAATATTCGATACAAAATCCTCAAAATCGAATACTTTTAGTAAGAAAGCAAATTTAGGATAATTTAAGTCTTAGAAAACTAATTTTAGGGTTTATTTAAATAGAAATAAGATTAGGATAAATTTTTACTGAATTTTACTTTCTCCTTAAGATAAAAATTCAGTTGGTAGCAAGACCATAACCTGCGAGATTTTGCTATCTCAAACACAACGGGAGCTGCTTTAAGCGACTTGTGTGGGCTTAATCTCCTTAGTTGTCCTAGGTCAAAAAATCAGGCTAACGGGACGATAATGAGTCAATTATAAGAGACTACCAACAAGCTGATGATACAAGGTGGCATCTACCTCAGGTGAAGTACAAGTGGCAAAAAGTTTGACTACAGACTAGAAGGGAGAAGGGGTTGGTTTACAATATTCCATGTGAAAGCGATGAAGAAGGTCACAAGCATACTTAGACTGGGAAGGAAATATTCCTTCTTTGGTTTGCAAGACTTGGAGACCAAGAAAATAATGCAATTTCCTAAGTTTGACATTTCCAAATTTTTCTTAAGACTAGATTTCACATGGGTTAAAAGATTAGGGTCACCACCAGTAAGGATAAGATCATCAACATAAAGAACAGGTATGATGAGATGGTTTCCTACTTTCTTGGTATAGACATTGGGGTTAGAATGACATGTAGAAAAACCAGTGTCAAGCAGAAAGCTATCCATTTTGGCATACCAAGCTCTAGGGGCTTGCTTAAGGCCATATAAGGATTTCTTAACATGACATACAAAGATAAATTTATTCTAAACATATCTAGTAGGTTGTTCCATGTAAATTTCCTCCTCTAAATCACCATGTAAGAATGCAGACTTGAAATCCATTTGAAGGACTTCCCAGTTATGTAAGGCTACAAGGGAAATAACAAGGGGGATGGACTTCATTTTTGTGACAGGAGAAAAGGTTTCATTGTAGTCAGTCCCTTCAACTTGGGAAAAACATTTGGAAACGAACATTTTCTTAAGTCTTTCAACACTTCCATCTGATGCATACTTAGTTCTATAGACCCATTTAAATCTGACAATTTTTCTTCCTTTTGGAAGAGGTACAAGATCCCAAGTATCATTCGCCATTAAGGAACGCTATTCTTCATCCATAGTTGCATCCCAATATGGATTTCCTGAAGCTTCTACAAAAGTTTATGGATCATGATTCTTAGAAACTTGAGACAAAAGAGAAGAGGCTTGCTGATACCAAGATCGTGTTCAGCGTTGATCTCTATGATCACCAGAAATATCACCAGCTACTTCACATGTTGAATGGACCCATTGAGGAAGAAATTGTGTTGGTGCAACTAGAGTAACATGAGCAGATGGAGGTGGATTTTCATCCTCACTATCATCATCAGAAACTGGAGTTGGAAATCTATCAAGGAAGTTGGAATTAGAAGAAGGCATGTGTTGGCCTTTATCTACTTCCTGTCTCGACCTATAGCTCAATCAACAACATAATACCAACATGACACCAAAATACATCGGCATGATAGAGAAAGCTCAGTTGGAAACGCCCATGAGGTAGGTGCAGTCTCACTTGAGATATATAATGGGTAACTTCCAGAACCATGTTTTTGCAGTTGGTGAGGGATCTATCGTCCCTTGGTGTGTAGCCAAGGTGCTCGACAAAGGTGACTAGATGGAGTTTTACTATTGTGTGAAAACATCACGTAGAGGTATCATGACTTGCATGCGACATGGCATCATCCTTACAACCCAATAGCTGGTGCGACCGTGCGACGCAGCTGTTTCCTTATACTTAATAAAACAATGTGTGACTATACTTGTACTTTACAACTTATCTAGCAATGCATATATACCATTCCAACCAACACTTAACTATTCATTCCTTCATAGATAAACTATATTGTGACATACATTCAACAGTAACTGTAATAATACAAGGTAAGCAAATATTCATATAAACATTCACCATTCAATAATATTCATCCATATAACACAAGAAATAGTGTGGAAACCCATCTGGGAAAAACAACCAAGGTGCTCTTCATCTGGCATGAGAAATGGATATAGAACCTTGTAGTATATGACCTGTAGACTGTTCTTAAGATATGTCTTTTGACTCAATATTCTTTCTCTCATGCTCTATGGTTTATTCTCTATCTACTCCTACTAATCCACACACAGCTTGGACCGTCTCTTCTACTTACTATCTGCGCACTCAGCTATAGATTACTCGACTACTAGTGGTCTGTGCACACAGTTGCAAGATCTATGGCTCAATAGCCTTCTACCTCTACTATCTAGCCAACCTACTAAAATTACAAAACCTTCTAAACTTACATAACCTTCTCAACTTACATAACCTTGTCAACTTACATAACCTTCTCAACCCTTATATAGAGCAGATTCCTCCTATTTATAATATTTAGAAGACCACACAGGGTTGATTGAGTACAACTCAATTATTACAGACTCAACAACTTACAAAATAGCTTCTTCTACATAAATGTTGGCCCATACCTAGCTGTGAAAGTATTGGAAGACATTAACCACATCCTTAACTAGCCATAAAACTATCCTTCCCTCTTCTGTTGGTTTGTCCTTCCCTTGTCTTCCTTGATTTTCGCCTATCCATCTTTAACTCTTCTACCTGCCTCTTCCATCGACTTGAATTTTCCTTCCTTATTGTCCTATCATAGCTTCCCTCCTTCTCTTCCTTCATCACGCACATGTTTTATCCTTCTATGTTGATTCCTTTATTCCATTTTTTACCTATTTTTACCTTGCCATCTGCTCACTTTTCCTCCTTTGCTTGCAAGTCTAATTTATCCTTATGAACTTTTCCTAGCTCAACATGCCTCCAAAACTCACATGTCGCTCATCCTAAGCCACTAATAAAAAAAAGGACTTCTCTACAAGAGTGTCCTACCGCAAAACTTTAGTTTCCCCCCAAAACTTATGTTTCTAGCGTAGGCTCAGACTACATGGAAGGAACAACCTTGTCCTGGAATTCTTTCACCATCTGTTGCACTCTAGAAACTTCCACTATGAATTTCACTGTTTGTGCGGCCAACTGTTCTACATGGTCATAACTAATATGTTCCAGCAGTCCTGGCTCTAGGATTTGCATGATTTGATGAAGCTTCTGTTGCACAAGCTGAATAAGGCCTGTGATCCGTGTAGCTTCTGACTGATGTGTCTCCACCTCGGATT
Organism: Pseudotsuga menziesii; assembly: GCA_001517045.1. Lineage (NCBI taxonomy): Eukaryota > Viridiplantae > Streptophyta > Pinopsida > Pinales > Pinaceae > Pseudotsuga > Pseudotsuga menziesii. The sequence goes on from LPNX010660664.1 coordinate 389,172, forward strand.
CCCTAGTCCACTCTTGTTCATGGAGGGCTTGGACTTCCTATTGCAGTTGCGTTATCTATGCCATCTTTGAAACCTTCTCCTTAAAGGGAAGCTTCTTCATCTCTATATTTGTAGTGCTGATTTTCTCATCTTCCCGTCGTGCGCTTTCCCTTATGTTTTTTGCAGTTTCATATTCTAGAAGTGCTTCCCAAATCATGGAAACAAATTCAAATTACTTTACGCAGAGTGTTTCTTCCTCGGTGATATTTCCAGCAGCTTCAAACTCTCCTCTTCTTCTCTCTTCAAGCATCTCAAGAGGTGTTCTCAGTACCTTCCTAGCCTAAAGCTCGTAAACCTACTTCTTCAGCTCCACTGCAGTCTGTGACAGCTGAGCAAACTTAGTTTCTGAATCTTCGTCTTCCTAGCTCTCTTCTGGTGGGAACTCTATGATGGAACCCTTAATGGTTTTAGCAAATGCAACATAGTTGTGCTTGCGTGCCTCAATCTCTTGATCTTTTTCCTTAAGGAGGGCCTTGCACACCTTTTCCTTTTTTTGTTTTTTTGTTTCCTGATAGGCAACAACATTCTCCCTAAGCCCTACTATCTGTCATGCCTTCCTGTTGGATATCATAGAATTCACCCAATGATAACTTGGAGAAGTTGATGTGCAATGTGTAAAACTCCTTGACAAGATCATCAAATGCAGTCATGGATGTCCCTATTTCCAGTGCGCACCCCTCGATCTGTACTTTAATTGGAGACACTAGTTTTGGTACAACTACTGAAACATTGGGATCTAAACCATATGTATCAGCCTCAACAGTGGATTTGACATCATTAATAGCATCTACCAGCTTATTAAGGTGACCCCCAACTTGATCAGCTATGCTTAGCTGCTACATTTTTAGAATGACAAGGTTGTCCTTGGCGACCTCAGCTACAACCTCTGCTAGCATGCAGATATCCTCTTCAATCAAGGTTTCCATGTTAGTGGTTTTTCTATATTTCCTTTTCTTGTGGGGTGTCTTGCATCCTTATCGTTTCTTTTGTTGCTGAGTCGGTATGTTCTTCTGACTACGTGTGTGCTTTGAATCATCATGATCAGAGCCACCCTCATTATAATATTTTTCTTCCTCTTCTTGAGACTGATTATTCTGATCATCACCTCCCTCATTTTCTTGGGCATTGCCTTGGTTCACTAGTGGGTCTTCTTGGTCTTGGTCTTGGTCTTTAGGTAACGACTCTGCCAGTGGGACGCACCATTCATCCAACCATTCCTGGACGATTATGTCCACATCAGCATCAGTAATCATGAACCCTGCACTGTGTGCTTTCTTCACTGGGTCCTTCTTTGGCTCCAAAATCATGTTATGCGCACCGACTTGGAAATTGATGAAGCATGTATACCTACACATCGTCACAGCCCAGACTCAATGATATCGATGGATAACATCGCGCGACTCCTCTGTGTGCAAAAAGAACTCGATGTTGTTATCCTTCTTTCGGTTCCTATTTTTCTTGGTTTCCCACAAGTTCTGATACCTTGTGTCATGGAAAGGTAGTGGGACATCCATTTGTTGATATCTTGGTAGGTTGGCCCACACTTGGAAAAAGATCAAGATGAGTAGCCAAGAGTAGTGAAATTTATATTTAGCACCCTCTTGGGCCTGTGCTATGTCATCAATCAGTTCATTGAGAAAGAACCACGACAAGTTGAAACCCCTCCTAGCACGTACTTCTCTGCAATTTCTACCATGCCCGTGGTACATTGAGTTGGCCTCATCTTGTGTAGCAGCTTACAATACAATATCCTTGTGGTGAACCACATGCTTGCATTTTCGATAGGGCCAATCAGGAAGCCCCTTTTTGTGCGATGAAGGTTATAGTTCAGCTTTGTCTTGGTGGTATCCCTGGTCGGGAGAAAATATTATGCAGGTTCGTCTCCTTTCTTTGGAATCTTTATGATCGAGGAGATGAGCTTGATGTTGACAGGGTATGGCTGATCGTGCCATAGGCACCCTCTATGGAAATATACCAAGAGATGTTTCACATACGTGTTGACCTAAAGACTTGTTGGCAGTCAGCAACAACCCCTTCATTTCTCATTAAGATGAAGGGAGATCAGCTATTTTTATGATTTACCGATTTAAAATTATAAAAGAGCACCTTCAGAATCTTTGATTCTGAAGGTACTCTCAATTGGAGAAGAGTAAAATGGCATGTTAAAAGTTGATGAAAACATTTTCACAAACTTGGTAATTAATAGTTGTCAGTTTAATAAGTTAGTTTCATAAATTTTTATATAATCAATTTTTAAATTAAATTTATTTGATTATATATGATTTAAGAAAACTTGAAAGGATAGTTTGCCAAAGGGAAATCAACGAAACACATTCTGAGCTGGATATGGATGAGGTATTATGAGTTCTAAACTCCTAGAACTAAAGGTAACTTATTAAATCAAAACTCTTATTAAACCTAATGTTCATATTTCATATGTAATATCTTATCATGACTTTGTAAAAATTGTATATATGTAGTTAAATAAATAAAGGAGTATTATATGGCAAATTTTCATATATTATAGTTTTATAACTTAGTATCCTATCAAATTCGATGTAGGATATTAATCAATGGGATTTTTTAAAGTTTTAAAACTAGATCTATGAAGTTTTATGTATATACATAGTATAGATACTAAATCAAATCATTAGTTAGTTGCCATGCAAAACATTTGGTATATGATTTCGATACTATATCGCCTTGAACGCTACCACCTTTCATGCTCAAACTGGAGAAGACCATTAATTGACAGAGTTTACGAGAGCCATGTGTCAAATTAATAATGCCTATCACTTGGATCGCTGAGTTAGCATTGAGATGTGGCTTGCACCTCATAATTAACTGACAGCAGTGAATATATTGATGATTCGTATCAGCAGGATTTAATGTTGATAACCATTTCATTTTATAACGATGTACGAGTTCATTATGACCACTGTGCATAATCAATGCCTTGATTTACGATCTATCAATCACACGATCCCTGATATGTCAAATTGGTTAAATTTTACTATTACTCGTGGCTAAACATGCATGTATCATAATAAAACATTGGCTGTAGCACTCATCATTGCTAGGTTCAGCTAAAAATGGACAAGTCCAGAAACCTCATATCTGTCAGATTCGAAGCATGTGAAGTTTTCACATCATGTCATACACTTGGATACCTATCTCCTCCCTCTTCACATCGCCATTCAGTCCATTTTGAAACCAGGATAGTGTTGAGGAGGTTATGGCTCCGTTGAACCGTTTCGAAATCTCAGGTTCACAGCTCGTAGAAGCAGATGAGAAGGTCGCTTTGCTATTTGAGAAAGTTGGGTGGGGGCAGTTCTTTAAGTGTTTTGATGGTCATAACGCAGAGGTGACCAAACTGTTTGCCTTGAATTTAAAAGATGACGTTGTGCGGATCGGGGGTTTTAAGTTCATTGTTAACGAAGAGAAAATCGCAGAGGCGACAAAGCTCCCACAAATTGGAGAATGCTGGTTCAAAGGTAGTAAGGTTAATAAAAAGAAGTGTTTATCCTTGTTGCTGCAATTACCGAATAATGCAAAACTAAATATAGGGGTCTTTGTCAAGTTCCTGAAGCCTGAATGACGATCCTTTTATGAAATTTTGGTCAGGTATGTGTCCTGCAATGGACGTTTTTCTCACCTTCACTACTACCATCTAAGACTCCTATTAGCATTAAAGGGTTGTAGGATTAATCTACCATTTTATCTGTGGCAAAGTTTGAAAAAGATGTCGCATGCAGTTCAAAGTTTCGATAACCTTGAAAGAAGTTTATTTCACCATGGTTTAGTCAAAATAATATTACAGCATCAACTGTCCTTGAAGGGTAAATTGTGGGATGAATTCTTAACCGAATGTCATTTGGGGCTGACTCAATATTGGCTGAACCCCTCTCCAAAAACCCGTAGGAAATCGAAGACTACTGCTAATCCTGAGGGCAATAATGTTCCTGAGACCGAGTCATAGGGTGAAGGACTCGAGGAAGCCAATATACCCATAAATGCTGGTATCAGTAATGATGATGTTGATAATATAGTTCCCTGTTGCTCTGAAGAAGTCTTGAACTGACGCCCATCTGATAAATGTCATGGTACTCCTGCAAAATCAGAGGACAGGTTAATCGAAAGCAAAGATATTAACACTGTTCATTGTAAAAATCTATCCGAGCCAAATAATCCTTATGAACATACGAGGGAGTCTATGCATAAACTAGATCATCTAGCACAGGTATGCTATGATAGAAGAGGGCTTGAATCAGAAAATCTGGTGTTTTCGAGGAGGGTTACTAGGAGCATGAAACCTACAATTTTGGTTCCTATGGCTAATCGACAGGATACTCAGCCTATAGTCGTCCATATTGAGGACGACGTTCCATCGTCGGTCCCTGACACTATTCAATAAATGATCCCACTCTTATAAAGGATAATAGTGCCAAATTGGGTAAGGCCGAGGTTACTCCATCATGTATGGACACCTGTATTTCTGAACCTGAACCATCTTTTATCAGTCCTCAGTCATCTGGTCAAAACATTGATAACCCTAATCCTCATCAGGAAGCCAATCCAAGTCACGAAAATGAAGAAGAAACTCTTCAGCAAGTTCTAGACAAGGCATATCAGACCAAGATTACAGAACTGAAAGATGAACTTAAACATTGTCAATATAATGCAGCATTGATAGAGGAAGTAAATAGGACATTTAGAGAGGAGTTGTTGAATTGGATTAGCAGGTGGAAAGAAATGAATATAAAAAAGAATCAATATAAAAGGGAAAAAAAGTCAATAATAGGTACGAATCAGCATCTGCTTGAACTAATAGAAAAACAAAAGTTAGAGATTATCAAGCTTAGAGCCAAATTTGCTGAAGCCCAAAGAGTAGTCAATATTCAAAATAGAACTTGATGGTTATTCTCATTTTTTAAAGCACAAGGGTTGTTTCATTGTCAAACAGGTAATAAATAGTTTTGTTATGCATGCCTGTAAAATCGCAGATTTTACAGGCACACATTTAATTTCTAGTTTATTTTGTTATATCTGTTTTAATTGGTTTTTAATGAGATGCTTTGTTTGTTTAAACACAGTTGGATATGTCTTCACTCCTCTCCACAGTTTCAGGACGATTTTAATATGATGATTGGAAGACGTGGTTATTCATTGGAGACTGGAACTTCAACGACGACCACGAATTTACCAAGTACCTTTAAACCAGCAAACATTCAGGCTAGTCATTTTTTGTTATAGTGACATGTGTTTGATCAAAAGAGACTCGATTCTTTTTTATAGTTATAGGAACCCTATAATGTTGCATGTAGCATTGATGGGAAAACTGAATCGAAAACAATTGATAGTATTATATAAGTCAGGAATTTTGATGAATAAAGGGGGGGTGATGGAAGAGAGACATACTTGAGATATATTTTGTTACTAGTTTTATTTCATAACTGAAGTTGGATCTTTGGATGTGGGATGCAACTGGAAATCTCTAGGTTGATATCATTACTGGTATTGTTTTGGATATACTTTATATGTTAGTATATTATCTTCTATTTTAATATTAATACAGTATGCTTTGTTATACTTGTGTTTAAATATAATTTTCACTCTGTCAACTCAATATTATGTTTGAATTAATATATCATTGTGACTGAATTTATTAGTATTTTTACTATAAATTCAAGCTATAAGGATATACATTTATGTCTATTAGCTATCGTTTGTATTTTTACAATGATTTCATACTAGACATCATCTTTTATTCAAATAGTAATGTTGATGATTAGTTATTAATTAATTATATACTTCAGAAAATTGAAGTAATTATTTATTTTCAGTTTCTCTGATAAGTGATGTTATAACAGAATAGTTTAATGTGTATGGCTTAAATATTTTTATTTAGATCATACAATTTATCTTTCTGTTCATCTTTTATTAATTAATAATTAATATAGTATTTAGATACGCTCTCAGCTGAGATAGGATAGTTAAGATAGTTCAGATTAAGTTTTATTTTAGTATATTTCAGTTAACAACTGTTAAATCAAATTATGTAATTTTTAGCATAATTTTAATAGTCTTTATATCTAGAATAACTCTTCAAAATTTGGAGTCTTTCCTTAATAAAGCAATTATAAGACAATTTAGATAGTTGAAACTAATCATAGGATTCATTTAGGTAGAAATAACATTAGGATAGGGAAGATTTTGCTGATTTTATTTTCTCCTTTAGAGAAAAATCAGCTGGTAGCAGGACCATAACCTGCGAGGTTTTTCTATTCCAAACACACCGGACGCTGCTTTAAGCTGATTGTGTGGGCTTAACCTCCTTGTTGGCCTAGTTCAGAAAATCAGGCCAACAAATGGCACTAGAAGGAGGGACTGTTAATGAGTAATGGCAGGTGAAACTAATGAAATATTTCCAACCAGCCAACAACTTCTAGAAGTCAGTAGATCACCATTTTTAGAAACTATTAGGAACATTCTCGAGCATGATCCTATCACCTCTCCCTTTACTCCTGCACAAAGAACTCAAACTTTAGAAGAATCAAGACATATTCTTACACGAGCATACGCTAATCAGCTTGGTATATATCCAATAGATTATGGTCTACCTAGACAGCAGCGACATAATCCACAATTGACCATAGTTAGGCAAGATTTGGAAGTAGCTGATAGTACTCCCCACCATTAGGTTGAAAGAAATCAAAGGCAGACTACTCAAACAGATACTGCTAGAATACTAATTGCAGGAGGCAGTTTTGATTAGCCACCTTCTCCTCCTGAATCACCACCTGATAGTCCAAGACCATCCGACTCAGGAAGTTCTTCAAGTTCTGAAAGAATTGCAATGGTAGGAAATGTACCTATAGGAGGAGGAGGCAATCCTCCACCTAATCCACCAAATCCACAACTCCCTTGGCTAAGAACAGCTGCTGTAGCAGTCCCTGGTATACAACATCCTTTGCCTAAAAAATCAGATAAACTCCTCCCTAAGTTTAACCCAGATGACAAAGAACCTGCAGAGGTACATGTTGATAAATTCATGTTGGCTATTCAAACCTTGAACGTTCAGCATGAAGATGTAGTTTGTCGATTGTTTCCTCTAACATTTGAAGGAAGAGCTTCTACCTGGTATTTTTCGTTAGTACAGGGATCGATCACAAACTGGGGGGAATTTAATAAAGCCTTTCTAGATAAATTCGGGGAAGATAAAACACCCGCTCTTTTAGCCCTAGAGTTATCTAGGATTAAAATGGAGCCTAAAGAAAGAATCAAAGATTTCAATCAAAGGTTTATGACACTAAAAAACAAAATTCCAATTGCTTCTCAACCTCCCGAGGATATAATTATTGAAAATTATACATCAGCTTTACCAAAATATTCTGGGATGTTCATTAAGAGAGTTGGAAAAACAACATTAGTAGAAACATTTGAGGAATCCATTAAAGTCGAGAAGGATTCTATGTCCTATGAACCAGATAGAAGTGGAAAATCTGATTCTTTTCCTCGTAGGAAGATTGAAAAGCTCAATTCAGAAAAAGAGAAAGCATTTGACATAGAACAGCTGCAAAATGCTATTCGAACATTAACCAATGAGGTTGTAGGGTTAAAGAAAACCAATTCTGAAGCTTCTCCTTCTAGGGGATATTTCAGAAATCAGTTTAGACCAAACCCGAATGCAAATAATAAAAATACACCACCTGACATAGCAGCAAATGAAGAGATTTTTAATACAATTCGAGCTGTTTTATCTTTGTCTGAAACTCCTTCTAGTCAAGAAATAACTGAAAACGAAGAAGAAGAGGAATTAGAAAATGATGAAGAATCAGAAGAACCTCAACATGTTAACGGTCATTTCTGGGATAGTCTTGTGAAAGAACATGAGATTAAAAGTCCTCCTATAGGACAACATGCCTACAATACTTATAGTAGAGCATTTGCAAATACCCCTGGAACTTCATCAAGTTCTACTACAAATAATGACAACAATAATTCACAACCTAACAAATAGATTCAATCTGGCAAACAGACTCAATCAACCAAAGGTACCCAAACTATTCAAAGTACTCCAAAATTAGATTTACAATATGATATAATTGAATATTTAAAGAAGACACGTGCAAACATCAGTATGTACGACCTTCTTCAAATCTACCCAATGCCTAATAGTCGTGTTATAAATCCCATACTGAATTCAATTATTCCTAATGCAAAACAAAATATTGCTGCAAAAAGTTCTAATAATGATCCAACAGGAATTGAAAAAGGAAAAGCAACGACTGAAAAAGCTTCACTTATAGGTAAGAATTCTAAATCAACCACACCTCCATTCTTACTTACCTTCAAAATTTTCAGTAGGAATGTTCATAATTGCATGGTAGACTCCGGAGCATCCTCCAATGTGATGCCTTTATCAGTATGCAAGAAATTGAATGGGAAATATGTTCCATCTAATTCTCAAAGAACTCAATTGGATAGGACAAATGTTAATGTTGTAGGAGAAATGAAAGATGTCTTAGTCAGGATTGCTTGTAAGCCTTCGGTTTATCAAATTATAGATGTTGTTGTTGCAGATATTCCAGATGCATACGGGCTGTTTTTAAGTAGGGATTGGTCTCAACAACTAAATGGATTCTTTGCCATGGACTGGTCAACATTATGGTTACCTAAGAACGGAAAGTCAAATCAGATAAAGATAAATAGAGAAAGATATATGAAACATACTGTCACAGAACTGCATGATCCTAGCGAACCTGTTTTATTTTCAGATTGTATTATGGGGAATTACATGTATGAATTAGGATTTGGTAACTTTAAAGCTGAAAATTCTGCCCTTTCTGAAAACAAACAGCAATCTGAAATTAGTAATGTGACATCTGTTTCTCCTAACTCTTCATTCAAGGAAACCATTAATGATGTAGATAATCTAAATATTGTGAATATTATAGAAATCAAAGTGATTGTGCATAGCTCTATCTGGACTTTATATTTTGATGGTGCGAAATATAAAGAAGGAGCAGGAGCTGGTTGCCTACTGGTGGACCCTCAGGGAAATAAAACATGTATAGCTTGTAGGATGGAATTTAATTGTACAAACAATACGGTGGAATATGAAGCTTTAATACAAGGTTTGAAAAAAGCAATTGATTTGGGCATCAAAGAGTTAATTGTATATGGCGATTCTGAGATCATTGTCAGACAGGTTCGTAACTCCATTCACTACTTATCTGAACATTTACAGAGTTATCAAAGAGAGGTATGGAACCTTATCTCACATTTTGATGCATTTAACATAAATTCTATTCCTAGAAGTCAAAATCAAGAAGCAAATTTGTTGGCGAACGTAGCATCAAAGTCAATTCCATCAGAAAATCTTACACCAAATTTATTTTATGTTGAATTGATTTTTAGGCCTTCCATACCTGATAATATATTTAACTGGCTTGTATTTGAAAATGATGTGCAGGTACTAAATTTTCGGATGAACGAGGATACCTTTAAAGATTCAGCAATAGACGAAGTCACTCATGACGAAAATCTGCGGTATTTTTCGGTAATAAATGATTTTTGTTCAGTTGGAAAAGGTTTTGAACAGGTAAAACCAGTCCCTAATTCAGTACTAAGATTAGAAAAGTTCTTTGATCTGCAGGATAAGTTTAGGTTTGTTCCTAATTGTAAAACCAATAGTTCTGGAATGAGGTATGAAACCATAAATTTAGGAACAGAACTAAATCCGCAAACTATAAATCTCAAAGTAGATTGGAACCCTGTAGAAAAAACAACATTTATAAAATTGTTTAAGGAATTTAAAGACGTCTTTGCTTGGACATATGATGACTTGAAAACCTTTAACACACAATTCATGCAACATATAATTCCAATTAAACAGGAGTCAAAACCTTTTCAACAGAAGTTAAGGAAATATCACCTATCATTAGAACCAACAATAAAAAAAGGAAATGAATAAATTGTTAGTTGCCAAGATCATTTTCCCCATCAGGCATACTCAATGGGTGGCAAACTTAGTTCCAGTTAGGAAGAAAAATGGGGATATTAGATTATGTGTAGATTTTAGAAATCTGAATAAGTCTTTTGAAAAGGATAATTATCCAGTTCCTCCCATGGAACAAATTATTCAAAAGGTGTTTAGGGCTGAGATACTATCACTTATTGATGGTTTCTCAGGGTACAACCAAATATTAGTTTCCCCAGATGATCAATTGAAAACTGCTTTTAGAACTCCATGGGGAACATATTCCTACCACAAGATGCCCTTTGGGTTAATCAATGCGGGAGCAACCTTTCAACGAGCAATGGATATTGCTTTTAGAGGCTTAATTAACCATTCAGTCATTGTCTACTTGGACGACGTTAGTGTATATTCTAAACATCGACCTGATCACCTTAATCATCTTAGAAAAGTATTTGAATGATGCAAAAAATTTGGAATATCCTTAAATCCTAAAGAAACAATATTTGTTGTTTCAGAAGGTATCTTATTAGGTTGTGTGGTTTCAAAGCACGAAATCATGATTGATCCTGAAAGAACCCAAGCCATTTCCAAAATAACCTACCCTTCTAGCAAGAAAGCAATGCAGTCATTTCTCGGAAAAATAAATTTTGTTAGGAGATTCATTCCCAGTTTCTCTGAAATCATTCGTCCTTTGCAGAAAATGATTAAGAAAGATACTGTTTTTAATTGGGGACAAACTGAAAAAGAATCATTTCAGAAAATTTTAGAAGCCATTTCAGAAGCTCCTAGCCTTCTAAGTCTAGATTTTAATAAAGATTTCATATTGTATACTTTTGCTTCTGATATTTCATATGCAGCAGTTTTAACTCAATTAAATCAGCAGAATAACGAAGTCCCAATCTCCTTCATGAGTTCAAATTTCAAAGGTGTTGAACTTAATTACCATGAAGTCGATAAGCAAGATTTTGTTGTTTTTAAAGCTGTCAAAAATTTTCGTCCATATTTACTGAAATCTAAAACAAAAATAATTGTCCCTTATTCCTTAGTCAGAAACTTGTTAGTATAGAAAGATTTAGGTGAAAAGAGGGCACCTTGGATGACAGCTCTTCAAGAATATGACTTAGATATTAAACCCTCGATGATAGTTAAACATTAGAGGAAATTTCAACTCAAAATGGGCCTTTTAACTTTAACTCAAATCCCATGTCATCATGTGTTAGCCAATGAAATTGATTTAAATTTGAAATACCGTATAGGTCTTAAATATTTTTTTAATATAAATTTGGGGATAGGTATCATAAAAAAACTACTTTTTTGTTTGTATTTTCAGCATATCTCCCTGTGTTTTTACTCAAATTTCGATTGGGAGAGATCATTGGATGTGGAATTAAAGTCCACATCCAACGAGTACCCACTCGGCATACTTTTGATGCACCCCTCTACCCCAAAAACAAGAAATACCTTAAAAAAGTGTGATGATGTCATCATCACGCTTTTTTCAGGTATTTCTTGTTTTTGGGGTAGTGGGGTGCATCAAAAGTATGCCGAGTGGGTACTCGTTGGATGCAAAATTTAATTCCACATCCAATGAGCTCTCCCGATCTAAATTTGAGTAAAAACACGGGGAGATATGTTGAAAATACAAACAAAAAAAGTAGTTTTTTTCTTTTCTTCCTCCAAAATTAATAAATATTATTTTATTATTTTAACTATTATTCTATTAATTTTTTTATGAGACCCATTTTGAGTTGAAATTTCCTCTAATGGGTCAAGGATTATGTAAATTAGCTGCTGAAGCTGCTCATTTACCTGATGATAAAGCTGAAACTGTCATTGATGAGGTTTTACTTACCAGGGAAATTTATTTTTATCCACCACCTCAAGATTCCTGGTATACAGTCATACAGATACTTTTGGAAACAGGAGTTTCTCCTGATTACTTAGAACCAAAGAAGAAAAGAGCACTCAGATTGAATTTTGCTCCTTATTTATTAATTGATAATATACTCTTTCGGAGAAATTCAGATGGAGTATACCTTCGATGTCTAGATAAAGATGAAACAAAAGTAATTCTGAAAGAATTGCATTCTGGGCCAGCAAGAGGTCATTTTGGTGGAGAGAATACTATAGAAATAATAGATCAATGCTATGTGCAATGATGCTAAAAATAAGCACAGGAAATAGATCTTGCTACTAAGAATTCTCACAAGCATACACAGGAAAAATAAAGAGAAGAAAAGAGATTGAATCACATGAATGAAGAGATGAATATTGGTGTGTATCCTTCCATTGAATAATTATGAATAATAGAGTACATAAATAGTACATCCCTCATGGGGAAGTCGAATTGTATGGAAACAACTCATAAAGCTCAAAAAGGATGACTTACCAAAATATAGCGAACCCCCATAGGTGGATAAAGCACTTGCTAAATCTATCCAGGACCTCACGAGTTGGAAAAAGCATGAGTGAGTTGTCAAGGATATGGAAATAACATGCTAATCCTAGAAAATGGAGAAAAACTAATGGAGGATGGGTTGGAAACAAAAGCTCCCAGTTTCCTAGTTGACTAGATTTTATCTTATCCATAGAAAAGCAGGAAAAAGCAGGAAAAAGCAGAAAAAGAAGAAAAAAGTAGAATCTGCTATAAGGTCCTGCATACTAATTCTAGATAAACCCAAAATCAGAAATAACTCATTCCTAGGATATAGATGGCATGCATTGACTTTAAGGTGCCACCTAATTAAGCTAGTGGGTGAATAATTAATCAAATAATGATTAATTATTTTATCCTAAGTTGTGAGTGGGTTTAATATATTCCCACAACTACTGCACACAAAATTCTCAGAGCTGGATATTATTGGCCCACCTTGTTTTGAGATGCCTATACTTTTTTTAGAAAATGCCAAGAATGTCAACTTGCCGCAGGAAGGGTAAAAAATCATGCTTTTCCTTTACAACATATTTCAGCTGAAAGACCCTTTCAGCAATGGGGTATTGATATAGTAGGTCCAATAAATCCTCCCTCATCTATGCAACACAAATATATAATAACTACAACCGATTATTTTACTCGTTGGGCGGAAGCCGCACCATTAAAGGTTGTAAATACCAATCAGGTTATACTATTTTTGGAATTCTTTATCATAACAAGATTTGGTATTCCAGATTCCCTCGTCTTTGATAATGCTTCATATTTTTCATCAATTGAGTTAACTCAATTTGCTCTAGAGAAGGGAATAAGAATCAGGTATTCAGCTAACTATCATCCTCATGGGAATGGTCTAGCTGAATCAACAAATAAAAATTTATTGAAAATTCTCAAAAGAACTATTTTTGTTCACCATCGTAATTGGCATACAGAATTGGTCAATGCCCTTTGGGCAGACAAAGTAACTCCTAAGGCTGCGATAGGTAACTCACCATTCTTCTTAGTATATGGAACTGAAGCTATTTTACCACCAAATTTGTTCTTACCTTCATTACAGTTAGCTCAATCTGTCCAAGATGACGAGTGTCCAGCAATGGAAAGGAGAATTAATACTTTACTAAAATTGGAAGAAGAAAGAGAAAAGTCAAAACAACACTTTACAAAACATCAACAAATTGTCAAATCTTGGTTTGACCAATCCTTTAGTTCCAATCGAGAATTTCATGTGGGAGACTTAGTTTTAAAATGGGATAAATTTCATGAAGAAAAGGGAGATCATACTAAGTTTCAGAAACTGTGGCTAGGTCCCTTTGTTATTTCTGAGAAAATAGGTCCAAGTACCTTTCGATTGCAAACACTTGAAGGATAGTTCGAAACATTCCCAGTGAATGGACTGATTCTGAAAAAATATTTCTGTTAATATTTTCTGATTTAAAACGTATATAATTTGTTTGTTGTTTTAAAATTTATATTTTTATACATAAACTTTGATTGCTGTTTGTAAATAAATTTATATTTATGTATATAAACTGAATTATAATCCATCATGCTGTTATTTCAGTCAGTTTTAATTCTATTTAGTCAAAAATTTTACACTGTCAAATTTTTGTATATAATAAGTCAGTAATCTTTAGTTAGCAGCTGAAGAAATAAATGTAAATAAATAAAATCAATTTGCTCATAAGTCTAAAAAAATTATGATACAAGACTAAAATCTTTTAAAAATTTGTTCAGGATGATCAAAATTTCTTAAATCTATAAAAGACCTATCATTGTTTTTATTTGTAAGTGTTACTCAGATTATTCCTCATCTTTTTATATAAAAGTGGGGATAGCTTATTAAATGTCTTCTTTGAAGCTTGTACTTTTGAAAAACTCTTACAGACCTCCATCATTAGTCTTCAAAAGTATTTACAATCTAAAAACTATTTAGGATTTGTTCCAGTCAATAAAATGCTAAAATGAGAGACGGAAGGTCTTAGTAATAAGTCGGTCTGATCAGAATCACAAATATCACTAGTATGACATTATTAGGAAACTAGTAATGGCTTTTGGTTTTAAAAAAAAACAAAAGATAAGGGGTCTCATCACGAGCTAGCTGATTCATTTTCTGGTGATATTAATGACTGACATTATCATTTGGTCACCATGCCGGGTAATGATCTCTCATTTTATGAAATTTAAAAGATGAAATTAAAAGAAAAAACATAAATTTTGATTGAAGAATAGGAGTTCTCATCACGAGCCAGCCTAATCATGATCATCAGTGCTGTCTAGAATAACTTTATTTCTGATCACCAGGGTGATGGTTTTTTTTAAAAAGACAACAGGTCTCATCACAAGCCGGCTTGCTTATTTCAGACAGCTCTCGTGAATGATACTATCACATTGGGACACCATACCTAGATAGTAGTCTTCAGTAAAAATGATTGTTTAAAAAAAAAAGCAAACAAAAATTAATTTTTTTTTTTATGGAACAAATTCTGGAAAGTTTTCAGAAAAGTAAATTTCTATACTCTATGCTGATGGTGCAGGTTATTATTACTATGAAGTACTTTGTTTCAATCAAGATATTTTTAAGTTTATCCCTAACTAAATCTCTGTTGCAAAAAAAAAATGGAATATTTCTGAGTTATACTTATGAGTATGAATAAAATAATGGTTTTGTTTAGATAAATAATTTTTTATTGTTTTTAATAAGTTTTAAGATTTTGTTTATATCATTTTGTATAAGCAGAGATAACTGGTTCACCCAGGTTGTCGCCATTTGTTGGCAGTCAGCAACAACCCCTTCATTTCTCATTAAGATGAAGGGAGATCAGCTATTTTTATGATTTACCGATTTAAAATTATAAAAGAGCACCTTCAGATTATTTGATTCTGAAGGTACTCTCAATTGGAGAAGAGTAAAATGGCATGTTAAAAGTTGATGAAAACATTTTGACAAACTTGGTAATTAACAGCTGTCAGTTTATTAAGTCAGTTTCATAAATTTTTATATAATCAATTTTTAAATTAAATTTATTTGATTACATATGATTTAAGAAAACTTGAAAGGATAGTTTGCCAAAGGGAAATCAACGACACACATTCTGAGCTGGATATGGATGAGGTATTATGAGTTCTAAACTCCTAGAACTAAAGGTAACTTATTAAATCAAAACTCTTATTAAACCTAATGGTCATATTTCATATGTAATATCTTATCATGACTTTGTAAAAATTGTATATATGTAGTTAAATAAATAAAGGAGTATTATATGGGAAATTTTCATATATTATAGTTTTACAACTTAGTATCCTATCAAATTCAATGTAGGATATTAATCGATGGAATTTTTGAAAGTTTTAAAACTAGATCTATGAATTTTTATGTATATACATAGTATAAATATTAAATCACATCATTAGTTAGTTGCCATGAAAAACATTTGGTATATGATTTTGATACTATATCGCCTTGAACGCTACCACCTTTCATGCTCAAACTGGAGAAGACCATTAATTGACAGAGTTTACGAGAGCCATGTGTCAAATTAATAACGCCTGTCACTTGGATCGCTGAGTTGGCATAGAGATGTGGCTTGCACCTCATAATTAACTGACAGCTGTGAATATATTGATGATTCGTATCAGCAGGATTTAATGTTGATAACCATTTCATTTTATAACGATGTACGAGTTCATCATGACCACTGTGCATAATCAATGCCTTGATTTACGATCTATCAATCACACGATCCCTGATATGTCGAACTGGTTAAATTTTATTGTTAGTCATGGCTAAACATGCATGTATCATAATAAAGCGTTGGTCGTAGCACTCATCATTGCTAGGTTAGGCTAAAAATGGCCAAGTCCAGAAACCTCATATCTGTCAGATTCGAAGCATGTGAAGTTTTCACATCATGTCATACACTTGGATACCTATCCCCTCCCTCTTCACATCGCCATTGGTTCCATTTCGAAACTAGGATAGTGTTGAGGAGGTTATGGCTCCATTGAACCATTTCGAAATCTCAGGTTTAGAGCTCGTAGAAGCATATGAGAAGGTCGCTTTGCTGTTTGAGAAATTTGGGTGGGGGAAGTTCTTTAAGTGGTTTGATGGTCATAACATAGAGGTGACCAAACTATTTTCCTTGAATTTAAAAGATGACGTTGTGCAGATTGGGGATTTTAAGTTCATTGTTAACGAAGAGAAAATCGCAGAGGCGACAAAGCTCCCACAAATTGGAGAATGCTGGTTCAAAGGTAGTAAGGTTAATAAAAAGAAGTGTTTATCCTTGTTGCTGCCATTACCAGATAATGAAAAACTGAAGATAGGGGTCTCTGTCAAGTTCCTGAAGCCTGAATGGTGAGCATTTTACGAAATTTCAGTCAGGTATGTGTCCTGCGATGGACATTTTTCCCACCTTCACTACTACCATCTAAGACTCCTATTAGCATTAAAGGGATGTAGGCTTAATCTACCATTTTATTTGTGGCAAAGTTTGAAAAAGATGTCGCATGCAGTTCAAAGTTTCGATAACCCTGACGGAAGTTTATTTCACCATGGTTTAGTCAAAATCATATTACAGCATCAACTGTCCTTGAAGGGTAAATTGTGGGATGAATTCTTAACCGAATGTCATTTGGGGCTGACTCAATATTGGCTGAACCCCTCTCCAAAAACCTGTAGGAAATCGAAGACTACTGCTAATCCTGAGGGCAATAATGTTCCTGAGACCGAGTCATAGGGTGAAGGACTCGAGGAAGCCAATATACCCATAAACGCTGGTATCAGTAATGACGATGTTGATAATATAGTTCCCTGTTGCTCTGAAGAAGTCTTGAACCGACGCCCATCTGATAAATGTCATGGTACTCCTGCAAAAACAAAGGAAAGGTTAATCGAAAGCAAAGATATTAACACTGTTCATTGTAAAAATATATCCAAGCCAAATAATCCTTATGAACATAGCAGGGAGTCTATGCATAAACTAGATCATCTAGCACAGATATGCTGCGATAGAAGAGGGCTTGAGTCAGAAAATATGGTGTTTTCGAGGAGGGTTACTAGGAGCATGAAACCTACAATTTTGGTTCCTATGGCTAATCGACAGGATACTCAGCTTGCAGTCATCCATATTGAGGACGACGTTCCATCGTCAGTCCCTGACACTATTCATATAAATGATCCCACTCTTATAAAGGATAATAGTGCCAAATTGGGTAAGGCTGAGGTTACTCCATCATGTATGGACACCTATATTTCTGACCCTGAACCATATTTTATCAGTCCTCAGTCATCTAGTCAAAACATTGATAACCCTAATCCTCATCAGGCATCCAATTCAGGTCACAAAAATGAAGAAGAAACTCTTCAGCATGTTCTAGACAAGGCATATCAGACCAAGATTACAGAACTGAAAGATTAACTTAAACATTGTCAATCTAATGCAACATTGATCGAGGAAGAAAATAAGACATTTAGAGAGGAGTTGTTGATTTGGATTAGCAGGTGGAAAGAAATGAATATAAAAAAGAATCAATATAAAAGGGTAAAAAATTCAATAATAGGTACGAATCAGCATCTGCTTGAACTAATAGAAAAACAAAAGTTAGAGATTATCAAGCTTAGAGCCAAATTAGCTGAAGCCCGAAGAGTAGTCGATCTTCAAAATAGAACTTGATGGTTATTCTCATTTTTTGAAGGACACGGGTTGTTTCATTGTCAAACAGGTAATAAATATTTTTGTTATGCATGCCTGTAAAATCGCAGAATTTACAGGCACACATTTAATTTCTAGTTTATTTCGTTATATTTGTTTTAATTGGTTTTTAATGAGATGCTTTGTTTGTTTAAACACAGGTGGATATGTCTTCTCTCCTCTCCATACTTTTAGGATGATTTTAATATGATGATTGGAAGACGTGGCTATTCATTGGAGACTGGAACTTCAATAACGGCCACAAATTTACCAAGTACCTTTAAACCAGCAAACATTCAGGCTAGTCGTTTTTTGTTATAGTGACAGGTGTTTGATCAAAAGAGATTCGATTCTCTTTGATAGTTATAGGAACCCTATAATGTTACATGTAGCATTGATGGGAAAACTGAATCGAAAACAATTGATAGTATTATATAAGTCAGGAATTTTGATGAATAAAGCGGGGGTGATGGAAGAGAGACATACTTGAGATATATTTTGTTACTGGTTTTATTTCATAACTGAAGTTGGATCTTTGGATGTGGGATGCAACTAGAAATCTCCAGGTTGATATCATTACTGGTATTGTTTTGGATATACTTTATATGTCAGTATATTATCTTTTATTTTAATATTAATACAGTATGCTTTGTTATACTTGCGTTTAATTATAATTTTCACTCTGTCAACTCAATATTATGTTTGAATTAATATATCATTGTGACTGAATTTATTAGTATTTTTACTATAAATTCAAGCTATAAGGATATACATTTCTGTCTATTAGCTATCGTTTGTATTTTTACAGTGATTTCATACTAGACATCATCTTTTATTCAAATAGTTATGTTGATGATTAGTTATTAATTAATTATATACTTCAGAAAATTGAAGTAATTATTTATTTTCAGTTTCTCTGATAAGTGATGTTATAACAGAATAGTTTAATGTGTATGGCTTAAATATTTTTATTTAGATCATACAATTTATCTTTCTATTCATCTTTTATTAATTAATAATTAATATAGTATTTAGATACGCTTTCAGCTGAGATAGAATAGATAGGATAGTTCAGATAGTTCAGATTAAGTTTTATTTTAGTATATTTCAGTTAACAGCTGTTAAATCAAATTATGTAATTTTTAGCATAATTTTAATAGTATTTATATCTAGAATAACTCTTCAAAAATCGGAGTCTTTCCTTAAGAAAGCAATTATAAGACAATTTAGATAGTTTAAACTAATCATAGGATTCATTTAGGTATAAATAACATTAGGACAGGGTAGATTTTGCTGATTTTAATTTCTCCTTAAGAGAAAAATCAGCTGGTAGCAGGACCATAACCTGCGAGGTTTTGCTATTCCAAACACACCGGACGCTGATTTAAGCTGATTGTGTGGGCTTAACCTCCTTGTTGGCCTAGGTCAGAAAATCAGGCCAACAAGACTGTAGCCAAAATGTGGCATGAAGAGAAGGTTCATCAATCCTTCTTGGTTGATGCCCTCATCCCATTGAATTGGATTTACTACCTGAGGCCTAGTCAGGTTGGTTTGAACCATGACCATACAGTCCATTCTTTTCATACCTTCCTGTTGCTGAGTGTTGAATTACTCGAATGTTAACTTGGAGAGATTCGGCATGATGTTCATCAGTAGGGAAATGTTCTTAGGTAGCCAAGGTGCTACCAAAAATGTCTTGGATTTATTTGGAAGCTCCACTTCCTCCACATCAGCTCTCTATGGTTGAACATAGTGGGAAAAGTTCCCAACTTCATTCGTCATCAGCTTGACCTTTGCACGATGGGGATTCTTCCTAATTGGATTGTTCCTCTAATGGGTCTTCCTCCATCGGCGCTTTGCCAACATTGTCTGGAACAACCTTAGATTTTTTTTCCTTATCATCTCAGGGTGGTATGGTTCTTGAGGTTCTCTCTCTCCAACCTGTCTTGGCTCTCTGAGTGGTTGCATAGCTGTAGTTACAGCTGGCGGTCTCTAGACTGGGTTCTACATAGGGAGGGAAAAAGGGGTTGGAATATGAGGAGGGGCACTCGCAAGAGCAGGGGAAGGTTTCTTTCTGGTTCTCTCCATCAGGTCACTTGTTGTTTGTGGCTCTAATTTCTGTACCTCACATGATTCTACCTCTTCTTTCTCAATTGGGAAACTGGAAATAACAGTTGCACTAGATAGCTCGCTCTCACTGAGGATCTCAATTACCATGGGTATCGACTTAGTTTATGACATGTTTCGGCTCTGCAAACACTTGGCTCTAGTTCTCTCTATGTGCATAAAATTGTGCTTGAAGGAAAATCCTTGTATTTGTATGCTCCTAGGTGCTCTGCAGTCATCATGCAATCGAAGGTGGATGTCCAATCGATCAAATGGGTTTCTCATCCGACGCGTTCCTTCATTAACTCTGTTAATCGATCTGTGGGATTTACCTGTCAGCATAGTTATGGAAGTTATGTCAAGGATAGTTGACGGGACCAAAAATCACGTTGTCATTCTCCTCGTATCTCGTCGAATTTATGTCTCTTAGCTGTCATAAGCACCTCAATATTTTCTAGATATTTTCTTTAAATGTCAGATATCGTCCAGCCTATCATTTCCTCTTTTTCATGCACTCTCCACTTTTTTCTGTGTTGTCGCAGACGTGCAAAAAAATAGTTTCCTCTTTTTTTTTTATCCACACAGTGTGGTCCTAGCCATGCATGTCACAACCATTATAGTAAGTCTTTAGACGACTTCCGCTCACCATTCCTGTGACATATATTCCATCGAGTTTCACAACCATTGTAGTAAGTATTCAAGCAACTTCCATTCACCATTCCATTGACATATATTGAATCAATGAGGAAGGACTATGATCTTGAACAACTATCCTTCAGTGCATGGAATCTCTCATCATGATATTCAAACTTTTCTCTAGAGTCACTCTTCCTTGTGCCTTCAGGGAGGGAAATATTGTGTTTATCAAAGATTTTTTCCATTTTATCAATGGTATTCTTCATACAAGAACTTTCTAGATGAAATCCTTTCATACAGTAGGAACATAGAGCTTTCTCAAATTTCTTGTTTTTCTTGGAACCTAAGGCTCCATTGAGAGATTTTTTTATTCCCCTTCAACTTCGAATTAGTATTTTTTGTCTCCTTACCCTTTTGATTCCATCTTTCTTACACATTTCTAGAGTCTCCATCTAAGAGTGATTGATTCTTGGAGGTTTGAAGCACTCCCATTTGAATCAATTTGTCTTGCTCCTGAAACAAAGACTCTGTAAAAGCATCTAGAGAAGGCATATTCCAATTTGGAATGGAAAGTAGAGACAAACACTAAAAACTATGAGCCAAGCTTGTTCAGAATTGAAAACACAATATGCTCATTCTTCCTTTCTATCCCACATTGTTTACATTGTAGTACTAGATATTTGTATTTCGAAAATAATTGTTGAATAGTCTTGAAACTAATGGGTTGTAGTCATTCTCCAAAATATGGCCTCTAAGCTCATCTTGTTTTCCAAATAAATATTTAATCTTTTCCAATGACTCCTTTGTATTGTTGAGTCCCTCAAGGTGAAACAGAAGATCCTTGGGTATTTGAATGCACATGAAGCCAAAGGATTCATCTACCCGGTTCAAAAACTTGGATTTCTCAACATATTGTTGGGGTTCAACTTCTCTTCCCATTGTGATACTATACAATCCCTTGTCGCACAAGGCCATCTGCATATCTACCCTCTAATTAATGTAATTGATGGGTGTAATGATTATGGGTGTATTAGCAAAAGAATTCACCATTTCATTGTATGTTGATCAGTCAAGTTTTTCAAAAGCCTACGTAGGAACCTGCAAAAAAAAAATGCAAAACAAACCAATTCACAATCATATTTCAGTTCAAAACCACCTCGACATGTGCACACTTTTAGAGTCCGTCACACTTGTATATACTTCTCTGGACAAAATTCAGAGGGAGCAATGTTGCGATTTCGGGATTTATGTAGAAACTTAGCTACTTCTGGTACAAGCATGGAGGTTTCTGAGGTTTGCTGCTGGCTTGAACAAGGATCTGATACCATGTTAAATTTGAGAACCAAATATCTATAGGCCATAATGAGATCTATTGGAAAGGAATTATGCAGTGGAATAATTAAGATCAATATACACTAAGCAAAGAATTCATGACAAAAATTTCATATAAATGGACAAGGATTTCTCAAATAATCACAACATTAATATTCATTCATTAATTAGTAATACAATTGTAGTACAATAAATAGTATTCAAATATTGTGGATAGGATTCGAATCTACCAAATCTAAGTAACTGTAGCTAACTCGATGTGGGAAAATTACAACTAGAGCTCACTAGTCTAACTCTGGATGTCTAAATCAGTTAACTGATGAGGTAGGTGGACAAAAGGAACCACACTCCCTACATGCATGTAAAACTTGAGCTAGGCTAACTGATAGTGATCTAACTAAAAGTAACTAGAGGATAACTCAACATAACTTCTTACCTACCACAACCAACTGAAGAAGGCTGCTGGTGGCACTCAGAGTGGGATCCTATAGTGTAGGGAATGGTCCCAAAGGCACATAAAATCATGCATGCACATGCAGTAGGGGCATATAACCTCTAGGTGTGTCCCCCATACTCTAGTACAGTGATAATAACTTACGAAGTTAGGAAAAATGACCAAATATACTATATTGGACAAAGGAGGATTAATTAATCCTAACAAAGTGGGGTCTTGGAGAATCCTTTTAGTTGGAGCTAAAGAATCAAGGGGGCTATAGCCTCCTTCCATTCAAAGCTGGAGAAGTGGGGTGTTGGGCCATCCTTTCAGTTGGAGCTTAAGAAACAAGGGGGTTGGATCCTCCCATTAGTTGTAGTTGATGCATTTGGAGAGTGTTGTCTCCACCTTTTGATGCAATGCATCATATGTATGTTAAATACTAAAATATTGAGTTTTCAATATTTATTCAGTCTGTCTTCTTGTTAAAAGTGTTTTGGTGCATATATTGTCTATTTTAAAAACTAACTAGACAAAAAATGAAATAGTGATTTTTCCAGAGATATTGATTCACACCCCCTCTTATTATCTCAGTGTGTTCTACAACAGACATAAGTTATATTATGTATTTTTAATATCTACAATTTTTTTCTACGTAAATTTTACTTTCTTGTTGTTAAATTCAATGAAGCATAGGATCATCAACCTGCATGATTTCAAATGAGAAGAGAAGGTTACAGAAGAAAGAGAAGAATTTAGCATAGACTGATCAATTACTCATGAAACAATTGTACACACATGGAGACAAAATTGGAATAATATGATTATATTCATGAATCAGTAAATAATATGGAATACACTGGTTGTACATATAGGATAATTTGAATTCCTAATATAGGATTCGAATCTACCAACTAATATTGACTCTGGAGATAACTTAGTGTGGGAAAATCACCACTGTAGCTCACTAATGCAACTCTGGATAACTAACTTAGTCTACAATCCGTTAACTGATGAGGGTATATGAGAAAAGGT
The DNA here is from genome assembly GCA_001517045.1 of Pseudotsuga menziesii. Classification (NCBI taxonomy): domain Eukaryota; kingdom Viridiplantae; phylum Streptophyta; class Pinopsida; order Pinales; family Pinaceae; genus Pseudotsuga; species Pseudotsuga menziesii. The sequence continues at coordinate 412,856 of LPNX010660664.1, forward strand.
GCCCACAAGTGTGCACACTAGAATTGTGGCATACCCAATAACCAATTGTACACTATAAATACCATGATGTATCCAATTCCACACACAAATTATGCCCATGAATCAAATATTTGGATTTCCTTTCTCTTAACACCTAAACCATAAAATTTTACATCGGAAAATACTTTTAAATATAACAAAATAATCAAATAACTATTTTATTTTATTGGAATATTCTATCATTGATTCATTTCAAACCATGCTCAATAAATAATGCACATAAAAAATTCAAGTACAAGTAATTGAACAAACACATAACATAAATACATTCCATGAAATTCAGATGCATTTGACGCTTAACTTTTTTATTGTCCTCCCACCAGCTGTAAGCAAAGGAAATTCCTCCCAACCATAGGCACTCTATTACACCATCTCTTTCTTTGATAGATGCCACCCTCGAGCTGGGGATGTTAGTCCACATGGGGCTAATTTTGTTTCCTTCTTGAACACAATTACACCCAAACCAAAGGCTCTAACTTAGTCCAAAGGTATTCACACACTAACCAAATCTAAAAAAAACCCTCCACAGTTGTTCCCACCTCTACACAAATTCCCCATCAACCTAGAGATCACAAGGGATGTAACCCTTGAGTTGGGGTGGCATCTATCAATGAAAGACATGGTTATGTCCCTTGTGATCTCTAGCGATGTTAGTCCACATGGGGCTAATTTTTCTTCCTTCTTCAACACAATCACACCCAAACCAAAGGCTCTAACTTAGTCCAAAGGTATTCACACACTAACCAAATGTGAAAAAACCCCTCCACATTTGTTCCCACCTCTGCAGACATTCCCCATCAACCTATAAGTCACAAGGGCTATAACCCCCTTCTTTGCTCCACAGTCCCTCAAGTTGCCTCTACCTCCTTCAAGTTCTGAAACATATACTAGCCATGAAATGCCAATGTAAAGGTCACAGGTAATCTAATTAGAGCTCACAACTTTGTAATATGGAACCAATTCCAAATGCACTAGTTTATCAATGTAAGATATGCCATTTTATCAATGTTCTCCCTCAGGTGTGAAGGTAGACTCAATAATCAACTATACTTTTCCTCAATGAAAAAATGTATCCATATCCATGATCACTTGCATTTGATATTTGAACGATGCAGATAGTATAAAATTCACTTGAATCCCCAAAAGTGTGTGTTCTGTGCCAAGTCAGGGAGACTGCTCAGATTCATTTTTTATAATAGAGGTATTTAGGTGGATTCCTTAAAAGTTGAGGCCATTGTAAATCTGCCTCCTCCTTGTTCTATCAGGCAACTTCAGAGCCTGCAGGGAAAGTCCAATTTTCTTCGATGTTTCATTGTAAACTATGCCAAGATTACTAAGGGTTTCATGTTCCTACTGAAACAGGACACCGCATTTGTATGGGATGAAACTACACAACTCGCATTCAAGGCATTGAAAAAAGCTTTGTTGTCGGCACCATTATTGCGTCCACCAGATTACTCTAGGAATTTTATATTGTATCTGGCTGCGTCTGAGTCGACCATAGGAGTGGTCCTAGTCCAGGAGGATGATAGGTTCCAAGAGCATGTCATTTACTATCTTAACCATGCTTTAGCCAGACCTAAACTGAGGTACTCCCACTTTGAGAAATTGGCCTTAGGAGTTGTTTATGCTGTTCAGAGGTTACATCACTACATCTTACTAAGGACTACAATGGTAGTGGCATATGTTAATCCTTTTCAATATGTTTTGTCCTGACAGATAGTTGGATGCAAATTCAACAAATGGATAATCATTCTCTAAGAGTTTGACTTAGATTTTCAGTCCGCCAAATCCAAAAAAGCCTTAGTTTTTGCTGAGCTTATTGCAGAATTTCCAATAGATGAAGATGTATCTATTGAAGAAGACTAATTCCCAGATGAGCACATCTTTTTTATTCCCACCTCTTATCCTTGGTACGGAGATATACTTATCTATCTCTAGACTTTGAAGTATCCTGCAGCTTTCTCATGGAAAGAACGACGTAAACTACACCTACATGCCAAGAAATACCTCATCATAGGAGATAATTTATATCGTAGAGGGGTAGATTTCATTTTGCGTCGATGTTTGACCCATGAGGAAGAAAATATTGTCTTAAATTATTCCCATAGTGGAGCATGTGGGGGTCATTTATCTGGGTTAGCAACAGCCCAGAAAATACTACGTGTCGGTTATTTCTGGCCCACAATCTTTAAAGATTGTGTGGAAGCAGTGAAGCATTGTCATCCTTGTCAGCTTTATACCATAAAAATATGGTCACATCCTGCCCCATTGGTTCCCGTTATTTCAGTGGGCCCCTTGATGAAGTGGGGGATTGATTACATACTGTGTAACCCAACCTCGGCCAGGGGGCACAAATATATCATTGTTGCTGTGGATTATTTTACAAAATTGGTAGAGGCAATTCCCACCTTTAGAGCTGACGGGGAAACTACAACTTTTTTTGTGTTCAATCAAATTATAGCATGATTTTGTATACCCAAGGTGATTGTCACTGACCATGGTAGTCATTTTCAAAATAGCATGATGATGGAACTAACCACTATGCTAGGATTTAAACATGAACATTCATCCTTGTTCTATCCTCAAGCCAATGGTCAAGTCGAGGCTGTTAATAAAACTTTGAAAACTATCCTCAAACGTACTATTAATGTAGCCCATTCAAACTGGCATATCATGTTGTACCCTGCTCTTTGGGTGTATCGAACCAATGTAAAAATTTCTATGGCTTTCTCCCCCTTCCAACTCATCCATGGAGTAAAAGATGTTACCCTGATTGAATGTGAAATCTCGTCTTTGAAAATTTCTATTCATGTGTTATCAGATACGATTGAGCTTGAAGAATGTCTATTACATTTAGAACACCTTGATGAATATTGTAGAGATGCAATGATAGCAAACCAAGCTCATAAAAATAGGGTCAAAACCCAATATGATAAATCGATCAAGCCTCGAATTTCCTATGATGGGGAACTTGTTTTTCTCTGGGACCAAGATAAAGAACACTGGGGGCAAGAAATTTTAGGTCTATGTGGTTAAGACCTTATATCATGTCGAAAGCATTAAAGAAAGGCACATATGATATGATAGATTTCGATGGGAATAAGCTAGCTGAGCCTAGAAATGGGCTCTACTTGAAAAAGTACTATGCTTAGGCTTAGCACTTTTTCTTGTATTTTATTGTATGTATTTTTATGTACATTATTTTGTCAGTTTGTGTTTTTTATACCATCTATTGGTTGTTTTAGATGTCTTCCGAGGGGTTCGTAGGTTTCCCTGATGGCGCCAGTCACCACACTTGTAATTTGGCTTCGGCTGCATGGGTCATTTATTCACCCTCATGACAGTTAGTTGCCTCAGGAGGTGCTTGCTTAGGTCCTGCTTCCAATAATGTGGTTGAATATAGGGCTGTCATTGAGCTTCTCTGGGATGCTTTGTCACATGGTATCACTCAGCTGGAAGTCTGACTGGACTCTGAACTGGTTGTTTCCCAGTTCAATCGGGCTTATCAGGTGCGGAACCCTATTCTATTACTTCAATTCATGCAAGTTAGGTTATTGGAAAGAGATTTTGAGTTCATTACATTCAATCATATTCCAAGGAATCAAAATTCATTAACTGACACATACGCTAATTACATCTTGGATTGGCATTTAACACATTTTCCATAAAAGTATACAACAAACACATAAAAAACATTTGTAAATAAACCGACAAAATATATGTGTGTCTGTGTGTGTGTGTGTGAATATCTATTCATATAAATAGGTCGAGTCTGTGATCCTTAGATCCATTCATAACTATATAATATACCAAAAATATACAAAATATGGATCAAAGTCCATCAAATGCCATAGATCTAAGCTGGACCACCCTGGCCCCCCCGGTCACCCTATACTCTGGCTTCTTCAGCCTCCTCGGCTTCAGCAGCCTCAACAACATCTATGTATACTAGTACTGCTATGGCTACCCGCCTCAGAAGGTGTATCCAAATAGGTGGTACACCAACCATGAACTCCTGCATGATGGCTGGGATGTGCTCAATCCATAAGGTGGGTACTCTTTGGGTAAGCTTGGCCATCTTCCCCTCCAGAACCCTAATCAGCCCCTGGTCTTCTCCCAAGACAGTATGCACATACATGCGTGGATGCCCTTCAGGGTGGACTGGTCCAATATCTGCATCCAAAATTTTAATAGGATTAGAACTCTTATACATATGTATATATCTCTATATTTTAAAATTCATAAAAATTTGAAAATTTAAAAATAAAAAATTACCTAACTCTCCCCATGCTCCTCGTGGAGGGAGGATGAGGTATGCATCACCCCAAAAATCCATTCCAGCATATGGAAACTACTCTAAAGTTGGCTACTGATGCTCCCACCAAAAGTAGAAGTCATCATCATAGACACTCTGCACTGAGCCACCACCTCCCTAGCAGAGGAAGATATCTCCCCATCTAGTCAGCGTAGGGTGACGAGGAGAATGAACTGGAAAGGGTACTACAGGGATCAATCCTGGCACTTTCTCAAAGAAGAAGGCTACTAGTATGCTAGAATATCTAAAATCCTTCCTCCTTCCTCTCTTATAGTCAGAGAGCTGTTTTCTCATAATTGGGATCACTCCCGAGCACCAGTCATATAGGGCCCCCTGCATGCAATCCACTGCTAGTCTCATTTGGTTCTATGTTGCAAGGTGAAGTGAAGATGACCCTGCAACCCTCACTATAGTACTTGTCAATACCTATAGAGGAAGATCACGTATGTGCACAATAGGGATGCAGCTACCCCTCTTTTGTGTGCTTTGTGCATAGTATGTATCAATCTAGTTTTGGACACTTAGAGGGTCATCACCTCTGCCAGTGCCTTCCAAGTTTACCAGAGCTGCCTATCATGATAGACCGACAATGAAATAGATATCCTTTGAAGTAATCTCCAAGGACTCACCTTGAAGGTCAAACATGCCCAACTCATGGTCCCAATAATTTATTAGGAACTCTCAGAGGCGGACATTGACGCACATAGGCGAGGTACAGAAAAACTTTAACAACCCACTTGAATGTAAAACATTCACGGTGGGGGGATTTTGGAGTGCTTCTTGGTCCATATCTTCATGTTTGCGCTTCCTCCGCTCTAGCACCATCTTTCAACCTAGTAAACAAGCAATTGCAAACATTTAGTTTCATATAAAATTTTGAAATTTTGACCCCATATGCTTCTTTTTCCCCTCACGCAGCGTACGCGACTGTCCTTCGGGAAAACCACGTATAGAACATGTGTACATGACTTTCAATATAGCAAACTCACGTACACAATATTGCTTTCTTGAGGACGCTTAAAAACATGAAATTAGGGCCTAATTTTGATAATTGCTTGGATCAAATTGAAGAGCATGGAGTGTAGTATTACCTGACACTTGCAGATTTGGAAATGCTCCACTGGATTGTCCACACCGAGCAATCAAAGGTAGAGGTGAAAACTTGTCTTTTATGGCTAAAAATGCAAATGGTGAGTTTTTATTTAAGTTTTGAACTATTTATAGAAAATTTATTTTTTAAGTGGGTTTTTTCCCTATAGTTGATAGTTTATAAAACTAATACCATATATTTTTGCCTTATAATAGGTTTATCATCGTTTTAAGGTGTTTTTTGATCATATAGGATGGTTTTTGTCATTTTACATGCATTCTGTAGTTATACCTACTCCATTTTAAACATAGCAATTAACATTTTGACCACAGACTATGGTATTTTTAACCATTAGCTCCTTGTCTTTACCATTGTTCTTCTATGTACAAGGCTTTCCTCTCATGAGTATCCCCATTTAGAACCTATTTTGTCTTTTGCTACTCATGCTGCAACTATCTTAGGTACAGGGGAGTCTCTTTAGCTATTTTTCACGCCAAATTGAGCCTCATTTTTGGTCTCTTTTTGTAAGCTATCCCTTTATAGGACTCCCTCCCCTTATGGAGTTTCTTTAGGCCTAGGTTTGACTCCTTAAAAATAGACTTGACTGCCGAGTTAACTTGTCTGTTCAAGCTCGTTAAGAATATGTGAATGGGCATCCACATTGGTGGTAGGTTATCTCTTTCTCTGACCATGTGGAATAATACGAGAAAGGATCACTCTCTTTTATACGGAATTGAGAAGAGTATTCTTAGGTACAAGTTTATCACTTTTCTAGACCTGAGGGACTAAATTTACAGAAAAGGAACACCCGGTTTGAGCTTAGTTTTCTCTTTTTTGTGCTCTGGATCTAAACATGAAAAAGATTCCGAGTGTACTTTGTGTCTTTGTCATGCTCGTTAAACACTAAGAACAAAGCATTGAGTTTATTGTTGTAAGCCCCATTTCTCATACTCAAATGGATCTTTCCGAGTGATCTTGCTTTCCTTCACACTCGTAAAACTCAAGCTATATGCTGCTCTTGAAGGAGCGTTGGGTAGGTGGTAATTTAACCTTTTTCGGACCTCCCTAACCAAGTACGAAAAAGGTTCACATTTTCTTCTACGAAAGTTAAGAGAGTACTTATGTGGTATGTTTTATACTTTTTCGGCCTCAGGAGACTAAATTGGATGAAAAATGACCCCCCTTGGAGTCTTCTTTGGAATTTTCAGACTCTCTAAATATGAAAATACCAACTGAGCATATACTAGTTTGGAATCATAAAATCCATGAATCAGTGACACTATCAAGCATTATTCCCTCTTCTCTTCAATCTTGTCAAAAAATGAAGAGAGATCTAAGTTGACTTTCCTAGACTCGTTAAAATTTAACAGGGAAGTTACGAAAGAAGTTTTCTTTTGGTTCTCAGTTAGTGGCAGCATGTCATCCTTGAACAAAGCACTCTCTGTTTTTTTCAATACTCATGTCTCAGTGTTCACTTTCAGTTCATTTATTACTTCAAGTTTCTTACTCCTCCTCTTGTCATTTCTACCTGGGGAATGTGATCATGTGTCCTACATGACAGATAACACTAGTTGTTCTATCTGTAAATTTAAAAATCTACCTTGGGTCATCTCTATGTCGTGCTCACTATTCAAGGACTTAACCCTGTGTCTGATCTATATCCTAAGTCCATCATTGGCGTATCTATTACTACTTCTGTCTCCCTTCCTTTACCCAGTTCCTAGTCACTCTTGTGATCCATTGGAGGATATATTGCCTTCCTCATCACAGTATGGTTCCGCATTAGCACTTCCTAACAACGAATACCTAGAATTTTGATGATTGTACCTCAGGATTCACTCTCATTATTGGTGAATTCCTTTGCTTCAGTTGTCGATTATCACTTATTGATTGACAATTTGTTGAATCCGTTCCATGTTAGACTTCAATAACATCTATTCACATGGCTTGAATTGTACTGGTTCTTTGGGATTGTTTATGAATACCTTAGTTTCCTATCTATGGACTAAGTTGCAAAATACTATGTTGTACCTATTTACATAGCTTCCAGATCTTTGAAGACTCATCATTATTGTATATTGTGGCTTTGATCCACCTTTGTAATATACGTGGTCTTGTACCCATACTATATGATGTACTCAAATATTGTAAAGGAGCTAGTGTTCTAGTATATTGAACATGGCATCCTTAGATATGACTTTGTATATGACATTATTATGTATTTGTTTCAGGTACTAGCTCTGCTCCATTGGACTTCTGATTTCTCCAAAGATAATGATTATAATGTATTTCAACCATCGCTTCCCTATAACCTCACACATTAGGGGGCATCTGTTATCAACCCGAATGGCACTTCTCTGTCCGAGTGCTGACTTTCCATATGTTGGTACACAAAAGGACACTATAGGATTGAAGTTTTCCTAAACACTATATATGGGCATGACATGAGATGCATTTACCCTTTGAGCAACATGCCATTTTAATTTTCTATGTGTTGATTGTCGTACGTGAATATCTCCACTGAAACTCGTGTACATACATGACTATGTATGTTGACAACCCGCATACTGTATGTGACTATTCTAATTGCAACATGCGTATAGATCTGTACACGGGTTTCCCTTAAATAAACTCGCGAGTCATACGTGGGTTGCCTATATCAATAGTCGCATACACATCCATTCAACATTAAAAAATATAAAACATGATTAATATAGATTAGTTGAGCCTTAATCATTAACCATCTCAATTGTCTCAACCTCCTCAACCTTCGAAACTACTCTATTTCTTAAAGTATAAATAGAGGCCTTGGGGAGGGTATTAAGGAAATGAATCTTGAAGAGTAAAGTTATGCTGGTGGTATATCTTCAGAAGTCTTTTGAGCAGCAAAACTTGAAGTCCTTTGGTTGTAGAGGAGTCCTTGTCTCAGGCGTTGGGTTGTACACTTATCTCATTCACTAATTGTTAATAAAGAGAATTCTTCTTCCAACTTTGTGTTGAGTCTCTTTCATGTATCATGGTTGATAAATATATTTGATTAAGCACTATATATGTTGTTTATCTAACCTGTTATATATACATGTATAAGTTTGTACTCAGATAGTTTTCTCTTTGCAGGTAAAGGAGGTACATCCCTGAAAGCTTTGGAGAGAAGCAGAGCAGGAGAAGACAAAGCTTGGATCAACCATCGATAATCGAGTGAGTCCAACATATCTTCCTATTTTCTTTTTGTGCCTTAAAGATGATTGTCTACAAGTTTTAGAAGTACGTTGGTAACCTTGGACCCTAGGTTACAAGGGTGTTTATTCCTAAACAACAGTCGTGGTCGATTGTCACGAATTCTGAAGAATTGTCCTCATCCTCCAAATACTCCATGATGGTTGTCTAATCGACGTTCATATCTACGGCATTCATATTGTTGATTTATTGGTACGTTTTGTTCATTTGAGGCAGTATCATTATTCTGGGCCAAAACGTTTGTTTGGTAAACTGTCTGATAATTTTGTCAGTTTTTCAGGTTTAAATGGCAGTCGGCTATCGCATGACTCTTGAATTCATAGATCGCACACCAAGAACCTTTTCCATTCTTCATGTTGTATGGTAAATCCTTCATCGTATGGTCTCCATGCTCCTGACAGATATCATAGAAACATTTTGTCTGAACAAAACGGATGTCTTGTCAGCTTACATCCTGTCGACAATTATCTTTGGTGTGGCCGACTATAAAACATTTTGTGCACTAGATATCTTGACCCTTGAGGTTCAGTTCTCTTAAGTATTTTTGCATGATTTCCAATTGTTGTTCAATTCGTGCTTTGACAACAGGGTATGTTGGATAGTCCTCATCCATCTTGACCTGCAGATATTTTGTTAGTGCTTCTTCATATGTTTTGAATGTATCTAGACTTATATGCCGTCAGAGAGCCCTGTAAGAAACCATTGAATCAATAATTGTTCATCAATAACATAGTATATTCGGCTCAAGAGTTCTTTCCATCTTTTGCCATAATCTCAGATAGTTTCTGCTGGTTTTTGAACTGTAGACTTAAGATTTTTTGCTGCCAGATGCTTTGCATCTAGTGTTTTGAAGAAGGATATAAATTATTGTTTAATCTCTGATTTAGATGTGTTAGGTGTTCTTTCAGTATAGGTCATATACCATTTTAATGCTCTCTTTCGTAGGGAACCTGTGAACTGCGTCATTTTTCTATCTTTGTTTGTAACTTGATTGGGCTCCCATGTTGACTCATAGATGGACCAATGTCTCCTGGGGTCTTCGTCTCCTTCATAGAGGGGGATGTGTGTTGAAACATGCCCCATGTCAGTTTCATATTCTTCTTCGGGAGGTGGCGGTGGTGTGGGTGGTGGTCAGGGTAATGGGATACTCCGTGTATCTCTTTGTCCACAACTAGTCTCGACAGAAATTTCATTTTTGTCAGATATTTTATTTGTCAGTTCTGTTTCGACAGCTTGTTAGTCAGTTTCAAATTCTCCTGTCATTGTCCAATTGCAATGTTGTGCCCATGAGTCCAATTGGTCTGAGTTTTGTAAAGCTTTGTTTGGCAAGGGAGTGCTCCTTCATGTCCAGGGTAGATTAAATCGATGCTTCAGTTGGATGGGCACGCCTGAAGTGAAACCTAATTTCCTTCCTTTGTTCAATGGATCACTAAATGATTGTCATCATTTACTTCGTCATTTAGTCGTCTCCATATACCAAACTCACCAGCTCTTAGTCTCAGGTCCTCCTCAACAATGACTTGCATTCGAGTACTCAGATTTATAGGAGATAAAGGTCTTATCACCTGGGGTATTTCCAAATGGAGAGATTCTCACTGCTCTATCCACAAATATTCTTCCATTGGTGACACCTCTTCATCCACGCCTTCCTTTTTTTGGTCATGACCCAATTGCAATAGTTTTTACTCATGGTCTATAACCTTGGAAACCATTTTTCTTTGGAGCGCTATTGCTTTCTCTTGTATTTCTTCCCTTCTTCTCTACCTCTTCTCCCTTTCTATCTTCTATAGGTCTGATGTACCTTTGTGAGTCACTATCCGCTCAATTTCCTTCTTAGGTTGAATTTTCATTGCTGGTGATGGTATTTTCTCAGTTTGACTAGAATCCATTTACTCTGCCCTGACACATGGCCAACTACCCCCCCATGTTGATGCATTTGTAACTTCAGAATGTATTCATCTACGTATCTTATGTATTGTAACCCGATGTTTATTCCAGGATGTATCTATAGTGTAATTGAGTCATGTTGTCATGCCCCGATGTTCCAATCAAGAGGATCAATAATCGAAACAATTCATGTCAAGTCATTGTGGGTAACCCTCCGATTGTCTAAGGGTTAAGGTCCCCACAGTTCCAGGGCACTAGGGTTATTAGACTCTCCTAGTAGAGGTTGGCCTTGGTATGGTTTTATTCATGTCAGGATTAGTATAAATAGGGAACTGGAGTCTCTATTTATCACACAACTCATCCACACTCAAGTGTAGCGCATAGTTGAGGAAGGAGAAGACACCGAGGCTAGATAAGGAGAAGGTTACTACTATAGGGAGATCACTTACTGTTTTGGGATTTTACTATTTTGGTGTTGATTCTATCTCTGAGGAAGTTGTGGGGTTTTATTCATTTATGGTTTCCCTGAGGAAAAACACTGTGTTCATTGTCTCTTCTGTTTGATTGCTGTACTTGTTATTCTCTTAGTTAAAGATCCTAATAATGCTAGCTTAATGTTGAAAAACTAACACCCCATAGCCTACCCAATGCTTTAGTAAGCTTAGATAGTTTGGTCTATTTTTCCAGGAAGTGCTCCCACTCCCTTTCGGCAATAAATGTTTCCCACGCCTTCTGTTTTTCTGCCCAATTAGTGTTTGCAGGAGGTTCAATGAGTGATGGTAGAGGTTCAACTATATGACCTACTCCTCTGTCGATTAGAAATTTGAACAACAGGGTCGGTAGCAAACAAATAAATTGCTCAGTAAATTTGATATAGAATCTTTTTCAATACTTTCAACTAAAACTCTCTCCTCTACTGCTTGTTCTTGACAGAATTCGTATGCAATTTTCTCAAACCACTCCAACAGGTTTGTTCATCCTCCTCGGATCAGTTTCTGAAGCAATTCTTGGCCTTTAGTTGCTTCTAGCTTCATCTAATATTTTTTTCAACAACTGGGGCATCAATTCTACAAATTTATCATGGGTTTCAGTGAAGAATTTATCCTTCTCCTAAGCAATGGTCAATCTATTTCTTCTCATGTAGTTCTTCAAATAATTTGCAATCTTATGCTCCCACCAATTCTTAATACATTTCTCTGATATCGTTTACGTATGCTCATGTCATCCGTTTGTTCCCTTTATTCCATTATATCACTCTACTGGTGCAGGTTCTCACACAAAAATCCAGGAAATGGGAATGGCGAGCTAGGTCACATCCCATAGGCAGTGGAGACGGATAGGAAAGTAGTAGTGGAAAGTGTTGTATTTATCGAAAGAGGTAGTTTCGATATTAGTGACACTAATATAGAATATACCCATGGATCAATGGTCTCATCTTGAGGGTGACCTGTTCAAGCGAGGAAGGCTTGACGGTGTCTACGGCTGGGAGGAAAGTTGTCCTTCTATAGCCAGTTGCTTTTATTTGAGATAAATATTTCTCTTATGTTATGTTTTGTAACGAACATAAAATAAATATAATAATTAAATAATTAATAATAAACATAATTAAGATCAAAGGACATGACCTTTCATTCACAATTCCCAATCCCTATTTAATAGGCAGGTTATCAACCATTGTAATCATCTTTTAACTTATCTATCCTATCACCAATACACTACATTATTTATTATGGCTTATTCGATATTCCAAATATTTTGGTAATATTTGTATCAGTAGATAATTATTTGCTTCATGTGGTATCTGAGCTCTCATTGGTTGATCTGGCTAGTGGTCAACAAATTCAGACCTTGTCTAAGAAAATCGGGGCTTCCCTAAGTTGTAGGTCTTTGACCTTTTCCTTCCATTAAAATAATAATAATAATAATTCTTTATTAATAAAAAAAATCTTTATTAATAAAAAAAAAAAATTTGTTGCTCGAACCTCTGCTCATCTCCCTAATAGTTCGGCCACCTCCACGCCCCTATACCTCCACACTGACCACCTCCTCTCCTAGTCCATCTTCCTTCCTCCTCACTTCTGCCTCGCACCATCCCCTCGCTTCTCCCTCACACTTCCCCAACACTTCACCCACAGACACCTCCCCATCCATTGCTCCATTTCACTTCACATTTCCCTCACACTGCTGCTCCACCTCCCTTCATGCCCTCATCACATCCGCCTGCTGAGCCAGCCCCCAGATTCAGAGTCCATGCCCTCCTTCCATCCGCTAGTGGCTTCATTCATGCCCACACCCTCGCACGCCGCTTCAGCCCGCATCTACTCCTGCCCCTGCTGTGCCTTCACTATCACCCTCTCACCTCTTCCACATTCGAACTCCTCTGCATTCAACTTCCCTTGAACCAGCTTGCTCTAACCACTGCCTGATCTAACGTCCTCCCCTCTAATTGCTCCTCCTCAACACAAACCCTAAATCCAATCCTATAATACACACACACACACACACACACATCATAGTATTATTATATTGTTTAAATATTTTATATTCTTCTTTTTCATAACCAAAAATTGTAATTTTGGCTCTATTTTATTTAGAGGGGCGCAACCATATGATTTGGTTTGACAATATATACTCATTTATGTATTTTGAAACCTGCTCCATTGCATTCAGAATCGCGTTTCCAGTGAACAACACCTTTTGTTTCATTGAAAAAGATTTCGAGACGACCATGATATGTTTGTTTTGGTTTGACAACTTTCTGGTGACAAGATGAGCACACCTGTCATTTTTTTGTAAATAACTTTGTTGCATGATTGATATTAGTTTTATATATGGGGATGAGAGATGTATTATATGTAAAGTAATTGATGGGTGGAGGGTGGCAGCCATATGATCTGAATTTTGTTAGTGAGAGATGATTGTCGGGGACAGTCATCAGGAGTCGATTTTGAGGGTTGTAGTTGCATCCAGTGTTCTTGTTTTTTATGGTTTCAGTGTGTATGTATATTGCAGCCTATGTATGCCCCATGATATGTTGTTTTCCTTACATTTTATGCTCACTAACAGAACACGCATAATAACACCAAAAAAAAAGATTAATTTGCAAATAATCAATGACATCAATACTTGGTTATTTAAAAACTATGATATCAAACAAACCCAAAATACATAGACTAGCTATTCACAATTAATATGATGTTAATAATGTATTATTAATGTTCTTGTTTCAATTATGAGATTTATCTTGCAATTTGGAAATTATTAATTGAGTCTCATAATTAGTTATTTAACTAAGTGACATAACTAAATGTTGCAAACTTTAGTTATAATTGAATCTCTAGAATTTAATTTATTTGGGTGAATGGTTAGTCAGATCAATAGTAATTTATCTATATCCATTGTTATTAAACCTTAGTTAGTCTTAATTTTAGCACCTTTTGCCTTATCTCAACGTTAGGGATATCAGAAGTGGTATCAGAACTTAAGGTTTCAACACTGTGGCTGTTGGGACTTTTGTCAAGTTTCAAGTTACCTTGTAAGCATGCACTTGCATTAGATAGCTTGGATGAATGCACCTTAATATAATTTCACATGTGAGTTAGTTAATTAAACTATTAGATTGGGATGGGTATGGACCTAAAGTTCATCAAGTAAGGAGAAATATTGAAAGGATTTCTACCTTGCCCCTTGTCCATCTAGGTAGATTGTAACTTAGAAATGTTGGCTAGTTACTTTATAAACAAGAAGAAAAGTGGTTTTTTTAATGATAATGAACTTATGCTAATGTGTAGTCTACTAACAGAATGCTATTAATGAACACACTCTAGTTCTCAATGATTGATAGGGGAAGTGGTGTGACTACTACAACTGATATTTTAATCAAACTTGTGAAGACTAAGTATTCAACAAGTAAAAGTTCAATAGTAGGAAGTCAAAGATTGGGGATGGATATTGAGGAAGGAAGGAGACCATATAGTCCCAAAGAGGAGTTTGTTGAGGGAAGAAGGTCAACTAGACATAAGATGAGCAGTGAACCATTAAGCTTGGAGGATTCAGTGAGGAAGTGTAGAGAGGATAATGAAATAATAATTCATATCTAAGAAGTAGATTATGAATGATCTAAAATCATTGATGACCATCCAAATACCCATTGAAAAAGAGTCATAAAAGAGGTTATGTGAGGTCTAGATCATCTTCAAGGAGACCTTATCACTCAGAGAGAAAGAAGGGGTGTGCATCAAGCAGTACAAAGAGCATTCCTAAAAGATCTCCAATGAGATACAAGAATAGGAGGCTTACCCAAGATGAACTAGTAGGAGAGTTAAGAAGAATCAAGCCCCCAACTTTTGATGGAGAAGTAAACCAAGTAGAAGATGATGAAGCATGGTTGATAGGACTTAGTAAATTCTTCCAGTTGCATCAGTATACACCTAATATGGAGGCAAGAGTAGCCATATACCATCTGCAAGGTAAAGCATCTATCTGGTGGGATCAATTGGTTAAGTTGAAAGACATCGATGAATTGGAGGAAGCTTAAGAAATACTTTCAGAAATAATACCTCTCTAAGCACTACTATGACAAGAAGATGGAAAAATTCTTTGAGCTTAAGTTGGGAAGCATGACTATGGAGGCCTATGAGAAAAAGTTTCTAGAACTTTTGAACTTTGTAGACTTCATCAAAGATAAGAAGGTAAAGATTCAAAGGTTCCTAAGTGACCTTCCTGAATCTTATAGAGATAAAATCTAGTATGATAGACCAAAGAACCTTAAGGATTCCATCTGGAAGGAAAAACAATTATATAAACAAAATAAGAACAAGGCCTCATATCAGAAGAATTGGAAGGATATGAAGAATAACAAGCAGGAGTAGAGAAAGAAAGGCTTCTAGCCTTCAAAGTTCAAAAACCTTAATTCTTACCAACAAGGACAGTCAAAGGAAGATCCTTCAGGGAAAAGACCACCTATGGAATGTTGGATATGTAAGGAAAATCACTTTTCCATTCACATAAATTGAATAAACCCGAAAAATGTCATATAATCCCAGAAATTGCTTTGAAACCTAGAAAATGGGATTCAACCAGCTATATCAATGCCGCGAAAATGTCGTTACTAGCAATAAAAAATCAAATATGGATAATTCACCAACCTAAATTTAAGGCTGACCATTATAACTATCAAGGATACCACAAATATTTAGTATTACCTATAAATACCCATTCTGGTCTATGAGCTTCAGTTGTTTAAGAGATTGTTTTCGCATTACAAGATAGTATTCATTTCCTGGCATTGTGGATATACAAGGGATTTTTTGTTAAAATTACAGTGTGATTTTAGGGACACTCACTTCGTCGCCATGGTGGAAAATAAAGGAAAAAATCCTGAGAGAAGTTATGCAAGTCTATCCGTGAACTTTTACCTTAATGGCATCAATTATACAACTTCAAATCATTAAAAATCTTCAAGTGAGTTGAATACGAAGAAGCAAACATCACTTTATTGGAGAAAGGAGCCACCACGTTATAAAATTGCTGTATTTGTTGATGTTGTTGAAGAATGAGATCACTGTTATAGCTAATTTCACCACTCCAGGTGAATCACAGTTTGTATGGCCTTCCCCTGTCCCGTTGCAGACTCCTTAGACCCCATAGACCATTTTTTGTGCTTTGATGTTTCCTTGATCATCCCTAAAAACATGTGAAAAATGATACACGCGACTTTTAAACCTATAAGCACATATATACGTGGGTTTTACCTCTAAAACCACGTACATCGGGATGTGTGCATAATCCAAATCCTTTTGGACTTTTCCTTGACATGGATTTGACTCATTTGACTCCTGGCCTTCCCTATGCCTTGAGATCGCTCGGATTTGACCTTTCATTATCCCTTTGAAAGCTATATAAGGAACCCCTTGGTACATTGAAGGCAAGAAGAGAGAATTGAGAGCAAAGAAACTATAGTCCATTGTTGCTGGAACTTATGCTTGAGTCTGGATCCCTTTGTCCCTTGGAGCACTAGTGTGTTCTTCCCAAGCTTACCTTTTGCTTGTGAGCTTGCTATCGAGAGATGGAGGATTGAGGTGGTGGAGGCCCAAGTGGGGGATTTATTTTCTCTGGTTCGCATACGTGCCGTTAGAGGTTGTATCTTGTAATCTCTAATTTATATTAATAGAAATATCTTTTCTTGTCCAATAATGTGTATTTGAATGAATATTTTATCCATGGGATCATGTCAAATGATTTTACATTATTGATTATATATGCTAGAATAGATCTAACACCATGATATATAGAATGCTTGTATTCTTTACTTGTTATTAAGGAAGTAATATATCAATTCAAGCTAAAGATTGGAAAGCTCAATAGGGATCTACTTCAACCGTCCGGAATAAGGTACGAGGTCTGATCCTTTAATGTTAGACATTTAATTTCTATTGCATATTGGAAAGGATTGATTTCTAGATTCAAGCTATCTGTTGTGGTACCCCCAAGCCATAGGAATTTATCTCCGTAACAGAATTGGCGAATCCGCTGGGGAGTTCCCAGTAGTTGTCGTTTGGGGCTTGTTTTATCGGCATTCAATGAATTTGAATTGCTCTTTCTCTCTTGTTTCTGTATCAGGTCTGGGGGCATGTATGCTTGGTAGAGTCTGATTGGTGTGAAGTTTGTCTCAGCCTCTCTGTTTGCCTTGATTTTATGCACCTTTCTTCCTGTACGCGGGTTTTTAACTCACAGTCGTGTATACACGCGGGTTTACTATGAACAGTCGCATATGCCATTGTTTTTGGCCTTTTTGAGGAAGTTAATTGGTTGCTGGGTGAATTCTGATATTTGCAGAGTCTCCTTTGGCACTACCTGAGTCTGTTTAGACCTCTGTTTCTGACCAGAAATGTTTTTTTTAGGCAATTTTTTTTTTTTAGAAAGGTTCTTGTCATGGCATTTTGGATTTTTTGTTTGAGATTATTGCATTAGAGTTCTTTTACCTTAGTGCTTTGCTTGAGTGTTGTTTCGGTGTGCTTGCAGAGTCTAGGGGTCATAGAATCATTCTTTTGCTTTTTGCATCTCATTTTATTTCAAAAAATCCAAAAACATTTGCTTATCATCATGCATTGAATTTTGCACTTTGCATTGTACTTGCACTAGATTTACTTTGGAGTATTAGTTAGGACTTCATATATGAAAATTTTGCATTCATCATTTGAAGAAAAATTGTGCATTTCATGTAGTAGCATACACTGTTTTCATGGACACAATGCATTTGCATTGATTGTTAGGTGTGCATTTTACTTCATGCTACGTCATAACCCCATTAGTTGCACGGTCATATCCCTCTTTTGAGTAATAAAGCCAACTAAAATCAACGCTAAATCAAATGAATTACACTCTTTTATTTTTTAGGGTGCACCAACAAGCTTAGGTTTTAGGATCTTGGAATAGTTCATTGTAAGTCAATTCTCCAAGATCACTAAACAACAACATGTATATGTCTGTCTAGATGAGTGTGTGAAATCCTTGGTATAACCAGTGTTTCTCAGGATCCTCCTCTCAAAAGGGAGTTAAGCACGAGGCAGTGTGAGAAGTTATTGATTGGGATGACCCCTAGTCATAACTAAGTAGCACCGAAGATATTTCCAGGATTGTATTCGTATTTGGGGGCTCTTTCAAGAGTTTTGGGCTTTGCTACCCTGCCCATATGGTCAATCCTACCTACGACTATCTGCCTGAGCATTGATCATATTGAGGTGACCTTAGTGGCCTTACCTAGGATATCGAGGGGGTACTTTGTAGGGGTTATTCTGTAGGTGTCCCGTCTAGGTTGGGGTTAGACAGCACAGTCGCTTTACGCGTTGAAGCTGAGGGCCACAATAATTGGTTACGTACCTCTGCTTGTTGTGTATGGGAGTCTCAAGCCTCTCCTAAGCGATACATACCTGCTTCATTCGAGAGCTCACTTATCCAGCCCTTGTTTGCTTGCATTTGGATTTAGATTTTATTAGTGATTGCTTTGTGCATGATAGTTGGCCTAGGGTTTGCGTAAATAGAGAGTCTTTGCTATTTTTTGAGTCATTGTGGATTCGAGTGCGGTTCCTTGTCATTCTCATCGTTTAGCAGGACTTCCACCTTCTACTTCTCCTCCTCCTTTGGGAGAGAGACCTAGAAAGTCCAGGCATACTATGTCACACATTGATTCACACACCATGGGAGACTATTTAGAGGATATTCCTGAACCACATCCTCCCATTCGTGTAGATGATGGGGAATTTACTCCTACTTATGATCCTTCAGCCGAATTAGCTGAGTTATGTCCTGTGATTTCTGAGATAGGATCCATGCATGATAGACCTACTCACTCTAGGGTTGATTCCCCATTGACGCGTTACCGGTATGGAATGCCAGAGGACGCTGAGACTCATTTTGAACCTGCTAGCACTAGCTACGGTAGTTATGCTATGTCTGGTTTCCCTACACAGGATTTGGCATTTCATGTCGAATCCGACTTTGAGCCTAACACTATTCCTGGGGGAACTCTCATTCCTTACCATGCAGAGAGGTTTGGGAGCACTAGTCACATTGCACCTTCCATCCCAGTTGTGGAAGCTACATCGTATATCCCTCTTAGGTCTAGGGTTAGCGATCCGATTAGGATACCAGATCCAAGATGAGTGATGATAGGTGGTAGCACGTACATTATTACTCATATTCCTTCATCCTCGATCCCTATTTCTTCAAATGTACATCCTCCACCTTATTCGCGTGGTCCTTCGAGCCAGCATATGGCTACGAGTCAGGTCCGTACTGCGGTTACTAGACCGATTGTGTCTCAGGTTTACATACCGCCCATTGCTTCGGTAGGCTATGTTCATACTTCTAGAGGTCATGTTGTTACTTTCGGGGCGTATATCCCTACTTTCGGTATGTATATCCCTACTTCTGGAGCGTATCTTCCTACCTACAGAGTGTCTCATGGGGAATCGCATGCAATGACCTATGGACCCTATTATGGGACGTAGTATGGACACAGTTCTTCACCTTATGGAGGCAGGTATCAACAACCTACTTAATATCCTAATTATGGCTTTGTAGCTCCTACTAGTCAAGGTCCACAGTACTATGGTACTTCCACGCCACCCTATACGGGTCATACAGGAGGAGGACACTATGGCCAAGGCCATGGTGGTAATCAACCCTATATGAATTAGGGAGCGATCCATCAACCTCATCATCCTAGGCTCCCTTTCCTCGCGATGCTTAATCTTCCTGACTTATCAAGATTAACAAATGATCCTATGGCTCATGACTCAGCTTGGCCGATTGTCCCTACCAAACTTCCTTCAGACATACCTAAGTTCGAGGGAAAACCGGGAGAGGATCCGAGCGAACACGTTACCATGTTTCACCTATGGTGCTCTTTGAATTCCTTACATCAGGACTCAATCCGTTTGAGACTATTTCAACGCACCCTTACAGGGCCTGCCACGAAGTGGTATATAGAGTTACCTAAGGGAGCTTTCACTTTGTTCGACGACCTTGTGATGACTTTTCTTAATCACTTCCAGCTACCAGTACGTTATGACATTGGTACTGAACTCTTGTCGACATTTTGGTAAGATAAAGCCAGACATATTTCTGATCATATTCAAGAGTGGCGTAGACGGAAGAGGTTAATTGAAGCTTTTATACCGCCAGAGTTCCTCCTCGAATGGTTCCTCAAGTCCTTATTGCCATGTATAGCGAAGGATGTTTCCACATCCAGAGTGCAGAATGAGGAACAAGTGATTTTTAGGGCACAAGAACTAGACTTGATTTATGCTCAATCCAGTTTGTTATATGAGATTATTCCCAACGCTCCTCATTCCAGTTTCAATCCCAAAGTCAAACCTGGACCACATGCCCATGGCATTGTGGGTTGTGCAAGTGTGAAACCTGTGGATTCGGTTGCAAAACAAGTTAGTCAATTGTTAATCAACCAATCTGCTTCAGGACAAGCTACAGCTTCATCTCAACCCGCCCAAATGACGAGTGTACTTTCTGTGCAATCGTCGGACCAGAAGGGTAACCAGCAGCCCGGACGAAATAGAAAAAAGGGTGAAAATAATAATCGAAAGGGTGGGAATAAGAATGAGAATGCTAACAATAATGACAAGAATGGTAGAAATGGTGGGGGGGACAAGCAAGCTAAACATAACGTTAAGTTCCCTTGCAAGTTGTGTAAGGATGATCACCTCACTTACTTGTGCCCTCGGATTGAAGAATGTTTGAGATTCTTAGCATAGGGCCCAGTTGTGCTAACTAACCCTTTACCAAATAATCAAAATATGAACTCAAAGTCCCATGACCAGTCTAGTGATGATGATCCACCGGAGGGTAGTGGTCGTGGGTGCATTAACATGGTCCGTGCTGTGAAGGTTGTGACTCATGCTAAAGATTATAGTTCGTCACAACCCAGCCCAGGCAAAGAGCCTGATCCACCAGGGTCCCCTTTACACATTGAGAAACCTACGGATAAACCTGAGGCTGCACCTCGCATTCCTAAGGGAGTCCTTAAGCATTCAGGGAATAATCCAAATGCCCGAGCTTCCCAGAATTATTCAGTTGTCGAGGATTTGGGCCACACTCCTTGTGCGATGTCTGCATTGGAAGTGCTTCAGAGTTGTCCTTCGCAAAGGAAGGCGTTACTTTCTGCCCTTGGTGTGAACGATGATGATTCTTCCTCCATGATCAAATTTGAAACCGCAGGACTCCAGCCTCGCTTGCCCTACTATGTGTCTCTTTTGGTGCATGTAGAATGTCTTAATATGACCATCAAGCGCACTATGATTGATGAGGGTACTGCTGCTTCTGTGATGTCTTTGGCCTGTTGGAAGGGTCTAAGTTCTCCTAAGCTATATAAATCAGCAACTATGTTAACTGTGTTTGATGGGAGATCTTTTAGGCCACACGGCATCCTTCCTTCCCTTAAATTCCATTTGGGGGGGAAGACCATTGCGATAGAGGTTGAGGTGGTTGATGCGCCCCTTGACTACAATCTCTTGTTGGGTAGGAACTAGATGCATAGTATGCAAGCCGTTGCTTCTTCCTTGTTCCATGTTGTATGCTTTCCACATAACGGGAAGATCGTAATGATTGATCAAATGACATTCAAGAATCCTTTTGTTACCGCATCTTCAGGAGCTTCGATCCTGATCATTGACCACTCTCAGCTAGAAACTGGGAGTGTGGGTGTAGGCATGTATCCATCCCTCATGGGAAGCTTTAGTTGTCTTGCACCGATCCTCATGATAGGATCTAGTTTCGATGAGGCTTCAACATCTACGACATTGGTGTCTTTTCGTACGATTCATATGGAATATCCTTGGATTCTTCCTACACCAAGTACTTTGAGTGAGCCCATCCAGATGAGCATGCCGTTTCCTACAACCATGATATCTTATCAAGCTAATCTCAAGAGTGTTGCAGAGCCTAGTCCTTCCTCTTTGCGGACGGAGGAGGAGGACCCTTATGTGCTACCGACATGGGCAGTATAGTCTTCTCATGCCCATGACTACCTTGATATAGTTTTCCCTTCAGATGAAGCGATTATTGAGGCTATGTCGGGAGTTGAGCCACCATGGGAGGAACTTCATCATAGATCGTACTTTCTTCCAGAGCTTGACCGTTTGGAGTGTCAGCATTTTAGGGCAGTTCTTAGTCAGAGAGTTGGTAGTCCTATGGTTCCATTAAGCTCTCCTAGTCTGATGGTTGATGGAAACATGGCTAACATATCTTCAATGATTCCTATCAACATCTCTCGCAATCCTGGCACAATAGAGAATGTCTATATTGGGGCGGAATGTTCCCATTCTGAGATTCTGGAATATACCGAGCTATTTGAGGAATTTCATGATATTTTTGCTTGGTCTTACGACGAGATGCTAGGTATTGACCCTCGTATTATCGAGCATGAGATTAAGACTTACCCCAACTCTAAGCCTATTCGACATCGTTTACGTGCGGTGAATCCTAGGAAGGAACCCACCATTAAGGCAGAGATAGAGAAGCTGTTGAAATCCGGTTTCATCTATCCCATTCCCTTGACAGAGTGGGTTTCAAACCATGTTTTGGTGGATAAGAAGTAGGGAGTGATCCACATATGCAATTTCTATGATTTGAATCGTTCCTGTCCTAAGGACAACTTCCCCACACCGTTTATAGATCAGATTTTGGATGAGTGTGTGGGTAGCGAGGTGTTCTCCTTTATGGATGGCTTTTCCATGTATAATCAGATACAGATTAAACCTGAGGACCAACACAAGATTGCATTTATTTGTCCTTGGGGAACATTTGCATATCGAAAAATGCCTTTCGGCCTTAAAAACGTCGGAGCTACATTTCAGCGAGCGATGACCTTGATTTTCCATGATCTCAAGTCAATTATCGAGGTATTTTTGGATGACCTCGCTGCTCATTCTCGCATGAGAATGTGTCATCCATATCACTTGAGATTGGTATTCGAAAGATGTTGTCACTATTTGGTTAGATTAAATCCTCATAAGTGCATCTTTTGTGTAAAATTAGGGCGTTTGTTAGGATTCATCGTGTCTAAAGAGGGTATAAGAGTCGACCCTTTGAAGGTTGAGGCAATACTTCAGTTGTCTCCCCCGAAGAATATTCGTCATCTTCAGTGTTTGCAAGGCATGGAAAACTTCTTACGAATATTTGTTGTCAACTTTGCCAATTTGAATAGAGGCTTCATGCATCTCTTGAAGAAGGACACCCCCTTTTATTGGGATGAGCGAGCCCAGGAGTCCTTTGATGCACTCAAGGGAGCCCTAGCATCGGCCCTGGTGATTAGTCCTCCGGATTATAGCCGTAATTTTCTATTATATGTGGCCGCATCCTTAGAGATGATTGGTATGGTTTTGGTTCAAGAGGATGAGGAGCTCCAGGAGCATGTCATATATTACCTGAGCCAAAACTTTATTGACGTAGAGATTCATTATTCTCATGTCGAGAAGCTTTCTTTAGCTACCGTACATGCGGTTCAACGGTTGAGACATTATATTCTCCTTCGCCAGACCTTGGTTATGGCCCATGTCAATCCATTTCAATTCATCCTCATCCGAAGGATGATTGGGGGAAAATATAATAAATGGATTTTCATTCTACAAGGATTCAATCTCGAGTTTGTTTCGGCAAAATCGAAGAAGTCTTTAATTTTTGCAAAGCTTATATCTGATTTCCTGAGTGAGGCTGAGGAGTTGGTCTGTGAAGATACGTTTGTTGATGAACACATCTTCTTAATATTAATGTTAGACCCATGGTATAGGGATATCATAATATATTTACAAACACTGAAGACCCCTACTCACCTCTCATGAGATGAACGACGACGATTACATCATGTCTCTAAGAACTACCTCATAGTGGACAATACTTTGTACCACCGTGGGGTAGATTCCATTTTACGACGTTGTTTAACTCATGAAGAGGCTCAGGTAGTGTTGAATGATTGCCACAGAGGGGCGTGTGGTGGTCATTTATTTGGGCTTTCTACAGCTCAAAAGATCTTGAGAGCGGGCTATTTCTGGCCGTCGATCTTTAAGGATTGTGTTGATGCGCTCAAGAGGTGCCACCCTTGCCAGGTGTTCGCACGTAATATGTGCTCGAAACCTACGTGGTAACTTCCCATTATCACCATCGGTCCCTTCATGAAGTGGGGGCTCGATTTTATGGATTGCAACCCAGTTTCGGCTAGGGGGCACCATCACATTATAGTGGCTGTTGATTATTTCATGAAATGGGCTGAGGCTATGCCTACAGTAAAATCCGACGGTGAGATAGCCGCTCACTTTGTGTTCAACCAAATTATTACTCGGTTCAGGATTCTGAAAGAGCTTGTCACTAACCATGGCTCGCACTTTCAGAACCGTATGATGGAAGAGTTGGCATCCAAGTTAGGGTATAAGCAAGAACATTCATCTTCTTACTACCCCCAAGTGAATGGACATGTAGAGGTAGTGAATAAACCACTCAAATCCATTCTCCAACGAACCATCGCACAAAGAAAGAATAATTGGCATATTATGTTATATCCTGCTTTGTGGGCATATCTAACCGTGGTTAAGACTGCCACTGGTTTTTCTCCATATCAGCTTGTACATGGAGTGGAGTCGATATTACCGGTTGAATGCAAAATTCCTTCGTTGAAGCTAGCTGTGGAACTCTTACCAGACACTTCACCTTTGGAGGAGCGTTTGGTTCACCTTGAGCAACTTGATGAGCAGCGTCGAGATGCCTTGGTGGTTCTAGAAGTCAATAAACGTCACATTAAGGTCCAGTACGATAAGTATGTCCGTCCAAGGGCATTTAGTGAAGGTGATTTGGTCCTTTTGTGGGATCAATCGAAAGAACCCTTGGGGGCAGGAAATTTAATCCTATGTGGCATGGTCCTTACATGGTCAAGCGTGTGTTAGAGAAGGGTGTGTATGAGTTAGTGGATAATGAAGGAACAGCTTTGGCGGAGCCTAGAAATGGGCTCTATCTAAAAAAATACTATGCATGATCTTTAGCCAAGGATGCTTGTTGTATATTATTGTACAACTTTGCATAGTTAGGTCTTTTTCTTATCATGACCGGGTTTGTGATTAGTTTCCATTTCTTTTGGCAGATGTTAATGGAATCTTCCACCTACATAGGATTCACGGATGGTGCAATCCGTCACACTCAACACTCAACCTCTGCTGCTTGGCTGATTTATACTCCTATGGGTCAAGTACTATCTTCAGGAGGTGTATGTCTATGGCATTCTTCCAACAATGTTGTTGAATATAGCACCATTATTGAGCTTCTATGGGATGCCATTCTACATGGCGTTCTATCTCTTGAGGTATGTCTTGATTCGGAGTTAGTAGTGTCACAGCTCAATGGTTTGTACCATGTAAGAGATCTGACGTTATTAAGAAGGTTCTTTCATGTGAGATTGTAAGAACGACAATTTGACAACATAACAAATATACACATTCCAATAAATAATAATCAAGTTGCTGACTCATATGCTAACTATGTGTTAGATTGGCATTTGTTTCATTCACAATAAATTAATCACAAACACAATTTTTACACATGTAAATAAATAAATCGATCACCATAAAACATTTTATATATACATCAAAAATGTGATAATACATAGTGTCATGATACAAAATTGGGGCTTTTAAGCCACCATCATATAATACATGACCATACAAAATATATACACTCTGAGGTGTCTAATCCTATGGAGAAGGAGGAGGGTTGTGATCATGGAATGTCTCTATGGCTCTAGCTAGCCTTCGGAATAAATGCACCCATGCACGTGGTACACCCACCACCTGCCGCTGCATGGCCTCAGGCAAGTCCTCGACTTGCGCCATGGGAACTGTATGAGTCAATATCACAAAGTTGGTATGAATGCTCTAGAGCATTTGCTCCATATACACACCCATGATTTCATCTCCTCTTCCCCTCCATCTATGACGAGGGAAGCCCTCTGGCCACCGTGGTCCCACATCTGCACACAAATGATAGATGTGACTATGTATCATCACCCAAAAATATGTCTTTTTGATTCCACATAATCAAGAAAATACAAAAAAATTAAATAACTCAAAAAATTTAAAAAGAGAGAGGGTCGAGATTCGTTACCTATATCACCATATGCCGATCCTGGTGGTATCGGCATGTCCGGGTCCCCTCAAAAATCTATCCCTGCATAGGGGTAGTCATCGATGGCAACTATCTGTCGTCGCCACCATGGAAAGAAGTCAGTTGGATATGGGTTGGCCACCCTACCACCCCCTAGTCTATGCATAGCATCTGTCCAATGCCATTGGGCCGGATCTCGAACCCCATGGAGAGGAATGTCCACTCTAGGGCTCAATCCTGGAACACGCTCGAAGAAAAATGTGCTCAAAATACTACTAAACCCAAAGTTTCGCACCCTGCCTGCCTTACACTCACTGAGCTGGTGTTTCATGTTGCTTAGTAGTGTAGTACTACAGTCATAGATGGTTGGTCTCATGCACTCCACTGCATAGAATGTCAGAGGCCATGAGGCCTGGTGGAGTGATGCTAAGCTGGCTATCTTTCCCAGTGTTAGTAATATGGCCTTCAGGCCCAGCACCTGTATAGCATTGGTAGGGACTTGACTCCCCACCTTCTCGGTGTCTGGATAATAGTACACTGCAATGTACGCGTCGATAGTCAAGCCACCTCCTGGCCCACCACGGGAACGAAGGTTCACCACATCCCCTCGTCTAGAAATCCCTGTGATAAAGTATATGTCCTCCACCTCTATGGTGAGGGACATCCTATCTAGATGAAAGGACTCCGAGTCTGGATCCCAATAGTCTACCAGAATCTGTAACAGTCTTGGTTTGGCCCTCAAACCACCAAGACACCAAAACTTGTAGAGTCTGCATGCACGTAAAGCTTGTTGAGCCATTAAGTCGGCCCTTACTACTTCCTCTACTTCACCATGCTCACGCTCTCTCCACTCTAGCACCATCCTGCATAGTAAATTGCAAAATTTCCCATTAGTTTATTGAAAAACCATATGCACGGCCTCATACGCGATTGTTTTCAAAATAGCCGCGTATGTACGCAGGTTTGAGGCCCTTTTCCGCATATATCCAGCCCTATACGCGAGAAAAAACCTCGATTTCTACGTGGGCCACAGCGCTCATTTTGGGATGGCCTACAAAACGTATTTGACCTTGAAAATTCATAAAAATTGTATCAAAATGCAAGAGGAGAGCATGAGTAAATACCTGGAAGAAACGGTTGTGAATTCTGCCAGTTGGATCTCCTAGAATTCGCTATTGAAAATCAGAGCTCAAATGGGTAAGAGTTTCAAATGATTTATATTTTTTACTATGTATAGAAAATTTTCAAATATTTGAAAGTTTTTACCCCCTTTCCTATAGTTTCGACATTTTCTAACCATTTTGGACTGTTTTTTACATAACTTGTGATGTAGAAGACCTTTTTCAGTGTTGTTTCAGCCATTGGATTGACCTGTTCGTGACAATCTTAGGTATCATGTCTAAACTAGCATATAGGTTAGGTTTCACCACCGTTTACATTTTGCATGACCTTATGACCATCTCATCATGGCCTTAGGTACGAACCCACTCTATTATGTCACAGAACCTTCTTGCTGCTTTACAAGTGGTATGATATGAGTGATAGAACTTTACCTTACATGGGTACCCTAGTTAGCGCCCTATTTGCATTTGGTGCCCATGCTGACGTTTTCTCCTTTAGGGTGTGGGAGTCCATTGTATAGTACTGCCATGACATTTCACAAGAGCCTCATACTCCTCTTGATCTTATGCTGGCCTATTTCCCTCAGGACTCCCTTATGTCAAGTTGTGAATGCATTATCATGACCTTTGTCTTCCTTATTGAGCTTTATGCCAGCTCCCCTGGCATTGCGTTTCAGCCATATAGCCCGAGCTCGTCTCATGTCTAGCCATGTAGAGCCATTTTTTATATCCTTCGTAGCTTGATTCCCTTTTTTACCGGGAGGGGATTTTCCCCCAAGTGTTGATATCCTACACATGTATCCTTGCATTGAGAATATGTATGTTCCACTGCTTGGAACTAGTTTGTTTTCCCTTATGACACTCGTCTCCTCCTAGTTTGTAACTATAAAGCTATTTTATTCTTTTTTCAAGCTTTTCAAATAACTGAAAAGTCCAAAAAAAATTAAAAAACCAAAAAGCCAGACAAGGAAAGATGTTATCTGTGGAAGCTTTCGAGTCGTTTCGCCTTCGAACAGAGCACTGTATATCACATCCATTGGTTGGGTTATAGTTTATCTCCACCGACTGGTTAAGCTTCCAGTCCCTATGGAGCCTCTGTTGATACCTCCTGTGTCACAGAGATCTCCCAGTTTGTATATCGATTCTATGCTGCCTTCATTCAGTCACCATACACCGTTATGCTCTTGTTCGAAGGAAGTTGAAGCCTTAGTCGGCCATTCCTCAGTTGTCTTGACTTTGCATGTCGGTCATTCCCGGTATAGTTAATGGTTAGTACACGTTATGATCGAGTCCTTCCGCATTATACAATTTTGTTGAGTACCTCATGTTGGATGATGGGGGATTCCTTAATGCCCTCCTTCTAGCGGATTTCATCCCATGGACTTTAGATCATTTATTCTGGGATTGGAATCTATAGTCCTTTTGAGTGCCTTGAGACTTGCAGTCATTAGTGGCAGGTTCTCTCGCCATCGACAGTTCTTGGGAATACATCAATGTCCCCTGATCGATGGATCCTCTCAAGTGCTCGACCTCAACACATTTATTCACACTTGTTAGTTTGCACTTTAGTACCTTGATTCCAATTTTCATTATTGGTGGGTGATCTCTTGTCTGTTAATGGTATACATTAATGACCGGTAATCAGACGATGGACTACTATGTTTAACCTTGACACCTCTATTCGTATAGTAGGACATGTACTCATGGCAGTTTTTGTAGAAGACTTTCCATATTGGTGGCATCTCTTATATGCTACCTACTTTATCGTGCCAGTGTTCATGAGATTTCAGCTCTCGTGACTTGATTCCAGTATATGTCAGACATTTATAGCCATTACGGAGATCATGGTCCTTTTTATATCTTCATCATGGAGATTCTGATTTATGCATATTGTATGTGGCTATGACCACATATGTGACACCATGTATCATGCCTATTCATGGCCATTGTACTCTTATGTCTTAGAGACTGCTATATGTATTCGCAGTTATATGCAGAGTTGTATTATTGTACTATGGTGATTGGGTGGCTGGTCTTCCATTTGGGATCCTTCATCACTCCACTTCTAGGATGGACTTATAATGTATTTCGGCCATCGTATGACCCCTCTGACCTCACACATTAGGGGGCATCTGTTGTAGCTGATTTCACCACTCTAGGTGAATCACACTTTGTATGGCCTTACCCTATCCCACTGCAGACTCCTTAGACCCCATGGACCATTTTTTGTCCTTTGATGTTTCCTTGATCATCCCTAAAAACATGTTAAAAATGATACACGTGACTTTTAAACCTATAAGCGCGTATATACGTGGGTTTTACCACTAAAACTATGTACATCGGGATGTGTGCATAATCCAAATCCTTTTAGAGTTTTCCTTGACATGGATCCGACTCATTTGACTCCTGGCCTTCCCTATGCCTTGAGATCACTCGGATTCGACCTTGGCATTATCCCTTTGAAAGCTATATAAGGAACCCCTTGGTACATTGAAGGCAAGAAGAGAGAATTGAGAGCAAAGAAACTATAGTCCATTGTTCCATTCTGGAACTTATGCTTGAGTCTGCATCCCTTTGTCCCTTGGAGCACTAGTGTGTTCTTCCCAAGCTTACCTTTTTCTTGTGAGCTTGCTATCGAGAGATGGAGGATTGAGGTGGTGGAGGCCCAAGTGGGGGATTCAATTTCTCCGGTTCGCAGACGTGCCGTCAGAGGTTGTATCTTGTAATCTCTGATTTATATTAATAGAAATATATTTTCCTATCCAATAATGTGTATTTGAATGAATATTTTATCCATTGGATCATGTCAAATGCTTTTACATTATTGATTATATATGCTAGAATAGATCTAACACCATGATATATAGAATGCTTGTATTGTTTACTTGTTGTTGAGGAAGTAATATATCAATTCAAGCTGAAGATTGGAAAGCTCAATGGGGATCTACTTCAACTGTCTGGAATAAGGTACGAGGTCTGATCCTTTAATGTTAGACATTTAATTTCTATTGCATATTGGAAAGGATTGATTTCTAGAGTCAAGTTGTCTGTTGTGGTACCCCCAAGCCATAGGAATTTCTCTCTGTAACAATCGCACCAAGTGAAGATATATGTTATTACTTCATAAACCTATATGTTTGCTCAAGTTTGGTTTTATTTATCTATATTTATTTGGAATTGATGTTTGATGTAAATTATTGATTGTGGGTTTTAAAAAGATGAAGGATTGATTGATGAATTTAAAAGATGAAACATAATCGTTCACCTATAGAAGGCGTATTTTTGCGTGGATGAATGTGGGAAAACCGTGAGGAATTAGTTCAAATGGTTGAAAACCCACTTCACAAATGGGCCTATTTACATATTAGAATGTGTTGTTGTCCAAACAAATGCATGAAATTTTATATATTTGGGTTTTTTTGGGCTGGATGTTTTCAATAATTTCCTAATTGCGTCAAGCAATAAGATCTGTTTACTGGAGTTTGTTATGATCCCTTCTCTCTATTTAAGTAGAGGAAATTCGAATGAAAAAGAAAGAGGGGTTTATATAGAATGAAAGAATTTTGTTGACAAGGAAGAAGAAGAGACGATGTTGCACAAAAGGGGGAATGATGGAGAAGATAAAAGAAAAATGTTTTAATTTTATTTTCTGTACAATTTCTCTGAAGGATTGGAGTATGAAGATGTTAGAGTGGATTTCACCACTCTAGGTGAATCATACTTTGTATGTCCTTCCCCTATCCCACTGCAGACTCTTTAGAACCCATGGACCATCTTTTATCCTTTGATGTTTCCTTGATCATCCCTAAAACTATATGAAAAATGATATACGTGGATTTTTACCCGATAACCATGTACATACGCGGGTTTGACCTCTATAACTGCGTACATCGGGATGTGTGCGTACATCGGGAATTTCTCTCCCTAGCGGAGTCGCCAATTCTGTTACAAAGAGAAATTCCTATGGCTTGGGGTACCACAACAGACAACTTTGACTCTAGAAATCAATCTTTCCCAATATGCAATAGAAATAAAATGTCTAACACTAAAGGATCAGACCTCGTACCTTATTCCAGACGGTTGAAGTAGATCCCCATTGAGCTTTCCAATATTCAGCTTGAATTGATATAATACTTCCTCAACAACAGGTAAACAATACAAGCATACTATATATCATGGTGTTAGATCTATTCTAGCATATATAATCAATAATGTAAAAGCATTTGACATATTCCAATGGATACAATATTCATTCAAACACACATTGTTGGACAGGAAAAGATAGTTCTTATTAATATAAATTAGAGATTACAAGATAGATACAACCTCTGACAGCATGTCTGCGAACCAGAGAAACTGAATCCCCCACTTGGGCCTCCACCACCTCAATCCTCCATCTCACGATAGCAAGCACACTAGCAAAAGGCAAGCTTGGGAAGAACACAACAGTGCTCCAAGGGACAAAGGGATGCAGACTCAAGTACAAATTCCGGCAACAATGGACTATAGTTTCTTTGCTCTCAATCTCTCTATATTCCTTCAATGTACCAAGGGGTTCCTTATATAGCTTCACAAGGGATAATGAAGGGTCGAATCCGAGCGATCTCAAGGCATATGGAAGGCCAGGAGTCGAATGAGTTGAATCCATGTCAAGGAAAACTCCAAAAGGATTTGGATTATGCACACATCCCGATGTATGAGGTTATAGAGGTCAAACCCGTGTATGTACGCTGTTATCGGGTAAAAAGCCACGTATATCATTTTTCATATAGTTTTAGGGATGATCAAGGAAACATCAAAGGATAAAAGATGGTCCATGGGGTCTAAAGAGTCTGCAGCGGGACAGGGGAAGGCCATACAAAGTGTGATTCACCTAGAGTGGTGAAATCCGCTATAACAGAAGAAGAAGACTTTTGTATTGGAGTAAAGACATATTTTTTGCTTCCATTTTCTTTTAGAATTTCATTCTTCTGTTACTGTCAAGCAATGATTCGAAAAACTGATATCATTTTTAATTCATTTTTTTATGCATACATATATATTCTATGTATCAATTTTCTTCTCCTTATTAATTTACAATTATACTTTGACATTGTACATTATGAATGTATTACTCGAATCATAAAATTCATTTATGTATTTGATATTAATTTTATATTTGTCATGTTAGTTAATTTTTGTTAGTTTAACTTGACTGTGTGATATTTTGCATATTAACTTATTGATTGATTCATCTGTATTTTTACAGATGTTCGATCAAGTGGTTAATCATTCTTAAATTCTAAATATTTAAATGTTAAACGTTAATTGCTCTTTGACATTTTATGTTTCAGGATAATACATGAAATTTTTTTTTATTGTTCATCAATAATAAATATCATTACTGAACTGAAAGTTATTTATGATCATGACTTTGATGATGTCATCTCATAGTTATATTATTTAACTTTCTATTATATTTTTTGTTAATAGAACAGTAACATAGCTAATCTTTTTCTCTTGGACAAGATAGTATTAAGTAGTTTAGATTAAATTTAATTTTTTTACTTTTGATTTAGTAGTTGTTAAATAGATTTCTTATTACAGTTAGTTGTCCTTCATTTTTTTAGCAGTTTTGATAGTATATATTGAAAACTTAAAATAGAGACTCTCCCTAAGAGAGAAGAACATAGATTATATCTAGCTAATCGGTTTTGATTTAGTAGTTGTTAAATAAGGAATTTCATTCTTTTAATAGATAACTGTAGATAATAGATAGTTTTAAATTAGTATTTTCATTAGATTTTAGTATAGATTTTAATTTCTTAATTAGTTTACGATACACTTTTTCTAATTTTAATTGGTAGGACTCTACTTAAGAGAGTGAAACTTAGATGGTAGCAGGACCACAACCTGTGAAAAATAGCCATACCAAACATACCGAGGGATGTAGTAAGCGCCTTATGTGGGTTAGTTTTCCTTAGTTGACTTCATTCAGAAAATCTTCCCAATGGGACTTGAACAACTCTTCTTTCCTTCTCCTTGTCAAACTTG
Organism: Pseudotsuga menziesii; assembly: GCA_001517045.1. Classification (NCBI taxonomy): domain Eukaryota; kingdom Viridiplantae; phylum Streptophyta; class Pinopsida; order Pinales; family Pinaceae; genus Pseudotsuga; species Pseudotsuga menziesii. The sequence goes on from LPNX010660664.1 coordinate 446,244, forward strand.
TTCTTTGCATGCTTTCCAACAATGAATCCCTTGCATGTACCTTTGGAAAATTGGATTCTTGAAATTCCTTCAACAATATTTTCTTTGCTCAAATATTAAATATATTTATAGTTGAGGTGTCCAAACCTCTCATTCCATAGCCTACTAGCATCATTGGCATGTGACAGAATCTCATTAGACAAGGAGTAAGTTAAAAATTGTTTGCATGCTTTGTCAAATTCTTGCATTGTGATGAATCTCTTAGATTCTATATCATGTTGTGAATCAAAATTTTATATGGAATGAGAGGTAGGGTGCTAGTGGTCATTAATGGTCCTAAAACCCCAACAAGCTTAGGAAACATCGTTAAGCAATGTTTTGGACCATCTATCATAATCAAAGATAATTAAAATGATGGACCTATCTATAATAATGTTCTAATAGTACTCAACACAGCACGAGTATGATTTTTGGTAATCCATGAGATCACACCTGATCCCAAACTAAAACAACATCCTAAGGTACTATTTCTATCATTAGTGCTCACATCCTAATCTCACTATGCATAACCATGTATTCTAATCTCACCATCCATTGTATATATGAGACCGCAAACCAATGTACGCTTAATGTACCTCATCTCTCATTTTTGCTTCAACTAGGTGAACATGTTGAGGCTCCTCCATATACTGACTTAGTGTGTTTACAAAAAAATATGTATGTATTCTTGTATTCATCAAATACATCAGTGAGCCAATAATACATTGATATAATGTAATCCAATGTATATGAGGAATCTGCATTCAACAACTTCAAGTTATTCATCATCGAAGTGTTCATAGCTTTGTAATATAGCATCCCAAATATCTTTAGGATGTCAATAACATATTTTCCTTGATTTAGGAAGATCTCATTTGGAAACTGCCACACTTGAAGACCGAGAAAATAGTGCATTAGACCAAAGTTTTTTCATTTCAAATTTAGCAGTGCAAGCTTCTTCTTAAATTCATAAATAAGTTTTTATTCACCTATGGGGAATAGGTCATAAACATATAGAAAAATAATCATAAGACCTTCATCAAAAACCTTATAGTAAATGTTGGAATCTTAATTAATCTTGGTAAATCCCAAGATGATCAAAAGTCCATCAATTCTTGCATACCATGCCATGTGTTCTTGTTTTAAGATATATAATTCTTTCTTTAATATGTTGTTGTAGCTGCAATTGTTTTTCCCCAAATTTCTTAAAATTTGGTCCCCCCCTCATGAGTTTAGCACTGTTTTTAATCGTTTGGATCCTTGAATTTTTGGGTCATGTTTTAATTTTGGATAATTTCTTGAAGATTACATTTCGTCCTGGTTTTCAGAGAGTGCGCATGTTTGGAAATGTTGTGGGTCACAGATTTTAAAGTTTGTTTTTTCTAAGTTGAAGATGAATCAGATCAGTTGTTTGAAAAAGCGATGTTTCGGAGGTGAAACAGTTTCAATCGTTGCTGAATTTTAAAGTTTTAAAACACTTAGCAATTTTACATGGCCGGAGGTTGTTGTCTGTTTCTTTGTCGCCGTTGCGGCTCCCAAATCAACTAGCCACCCGAAGTGAAAAGTGCTCTACCGCTGATGCAGGTTGCATGCCGTAGTATTTTCCTTTTCTGCCATTGCGGCTCCCAAATCAACTAGCCACCCGAAGTGAAAAGCGCTCCACCGCCGATGCAAGTCACATGCCGTAGTCTTTTCCTTTTCCACCATTGCGGCTCCCAAATTAACTAGCCACCCGAAGTGAAAAGAGCTCCATCGTTGATGCAAGTTGCATGCCATAGTCTTTTCTCTTCTATCGTTACGGCTGTGCGAAGCTTTCGTCTTCCGATGTCGATGTCCTTCCAACTTTCGATTAAGAACTTTCCCACCCGCATCTTAGGTCATATCTTTCCTGACTCCGATAGGTTTAAGTGGTTTTGCAGTGCCCGTCACTTTTAAGACCCGCTTATGCGGTGGTGAATGAATCTACCCTTCCAATGTAAGTATTTTGAGCCGCCGATGAGTTTTTCGTTTTTCGTCGTGGATGATGTCTGTCGAGCCTGTAGGTGGACGACATAGGGGTGTCGATGTTTGTTAAAATTCTCAGATCAAGTGGTGTACCTGGCCATTTCTTGTAGATTAGTCGTTTTAGTTGGTTTAATTTGATGTTTTGTTTTAGAATGCAATCCCGGTGAATGATGCACATTGATTAACTGCAGGAAGATCCAAAAGACTTTTCATATAACCGCGGTGTGAAGGTACAAATAGGAGGTGGGATATCAAGGGGCACGGGCAAAGTAAAAGACAAAATTGAAAGCAACAAAGGCATAGCTCTAAAAGGTCCATCAGTTACTCAGCCGATAATGAGCATGCGCAGAAAAGATGAGAAGAGGGATATGAAACGTTCGAAGAACCGAAAAGTCACACGTTTGGGGGGAACCCAAGTGGTCTACTATTTTGTTTAAATATTTGAGAGTTAGAAGTTACAGGGGCTTTATTCTCTGGAAAAACTTGTAACTTGATACTTGTAAGAGGAACTATTTCATTTTACAACCAGAGACTGCAAATTTTTCCTGTTGGAGGAAGTGCTATGTGGAATATATAAATGTGATTAAATGAGCAATGTTGAATGTGAACTATTTCGTTTTCAGCTGTGTCTCATTAGATGTAAGAGCGTTCTAATTCCTTGAACCTATGTTCTTGTCTGAATGTTCTTCAATACCTTTATGATGTCTTTTTCCACTATGAGTAATGGGAGTTTTAACTGTTGATGAGCTATCTTATCATATATACTTTTATTTATGTTTATATGTTTGGTTATAAGAACAGCTATCTGTGAGTTTCCATAACACATGAACAGGGATGTATTACTCATGAATGAATACCCAGCTCTATAGAGATAGTTTAGTTATTATTTATTTTCTTACATTATTTGGATGCTTGTGAGTGCTAAGACGAGAGGTAAGAACCTGCGCATCACATTGTGATTACTCTTTGCATATTTATCACCCTGCATTGTTAATTAGGCACGTGCATATCATACTTTAAGTCAAAAAATAAAAAAATATATTGTGGACTAGGCCGCAACCGTTAAAACCTTTATTTTTGTTACTTGACCTGCAGTAGCCTGACCGCAAACCGGACGGATTCCCTATCCCAAAAAGTCACGGGCTAGTTGGGAACGTTGACTGGGGATAATCCCTTACTGTTGTTTCCTATGAATTTCTAGGCCTCAATAGTTTCTAGCGCTAGAAGGAGGGCCTCCAGTGCATGGCTAGCAGAGGAAACCTATTTTCCCGAGATTATTCCACCGGTAACAGTTCTGAAAGCAGTGGGCTTCATAATCCAATTCCGGAAGAAAGGAGTAGAGAACATCTATATTCTGTTGGCAACGAAGTTGTTAATGATCTGAGAAGACACACCAGGGCATATGTAAAGAAGATCGGAGGATTTCCAATCATCCCTGAATTCCCCATAAGTGAATATAAAAGGAAAGATCGTCCTATAGTAGAAGACTCAGTGTTGGTTGGGGACTGGTTATAACTTGTAGAAACAACCTTACAAGAAGTTGTGCTTCCTTTGAATCAAGAAGGTCCAGATACTCCTCACAGTTCTCCTACTCATACTCCTACTTTCTCACCTCCTCACTCTCCACCCAGACTCATGGCAAGCGTAAATGCTAATCCACCACCTAACCCACCAAATCCACCACCTGCTTGGAGAGCCAGATCACCTTTAAACTTGACACATCTGTTACATGATCTACCTCAAGCATTTGACAAGATGTTTCCCAAGTTCGATCCAAGTGAGAAGATTCTAGTAGATGACCACCTGCAAAGTTTTTACTTGGAAATAGAAGGATTAAGGGCCGGAGAGTATGAAGATGTAGTCTGCAGACTGTTCCCGCATACCCTTAAAGGAGTTGCAGCATCATGGTACTTTGGGTTGCCTGCAAACTCTATCCCTGATTGGGATACCTTTGAAAGGATCTTTAGGAGTAAATATGTGACTCAGAATACTCATGCAGCCCTCATGAAAGGGCTATGTGCCTTAAAGAAAGAGAGAAAGGAAAATGTGCAAAGTTTCACACAAAGGTTTGCAACATATCTCAAGAATTTTTCTGAAGCTGATAAACCTTTGGACAAGGTCCTGATTGAATATTATACTTCAGCTTTAGGCCCTGAGTTGGCCATGTTTTCCAAAATAAGGGCCAAGCCTACTTTGGCGGAAACCTATGAAGAGGTAGAAATAGTGGAGGCTGAAAGAGAAAGTATCGAAGATTATCTTGAACAGTCAGGAGAGAAAGGTGTGGGAAGGAAAGCCTTATTGTTTACTAATCCTAAGGAAGAGAAATCACCATATTTTGAAGGTATGGCAAAAATGATGTAGAAGCTTTCCAACAAAATCATAGACTTGGAGAAAGAGAAGGAAACACAAAAGTTCTATAAGCCCTATTATAAGAAAAGAGGGGATAACAATCAGTCCCAACCTCCTCCTCACAATTCTGCATCTATGAATTTAATAGAGGTAGGCATGGACAATTTTTGCACTTTCCACCAACAACCACACTCCGAAAATAATTGTCCTCAATGGATAAAATCAGTGACGTTGGTCATGAATCAGCTGTTGGATTCTAGATTAACAGAAGATGGAGATGAAGAAAGAAAATAGAGTACCACTTCAACGAAGGAACAAGAAGAAGAAACCATGGTTCTGTGGAATTCTATTTCATTATTTGATGCTGAAGAGGAAAAGAATCGGGGCTACAAGGACGTCATGGAAACCAACGTAACAACAAGGAGCCAAGGGCTAGCTAAAGAAAACAGTCTCATGCTCCCAAAGTTTAAAAGGCTGCAGAAAAATGTTAAGAAATTTCAAAATAATTTCACAGCTGATAAGATTCCTGAATTCACCATTACCAGCTAGGATCCTAGGCAGGTTGATATGTTCGCCAGGCCCACTGAAGAAAAAATGAATGTTGATAAGCCACAGCCTACTAAACTGCAGATGGATAATGACATCGTGGAAGATATCAAGAAGGCAAAGGAAAACGTTTCACTATTTGAAATGTGTAAAGTGCCGAAGCAAAAAGAAAGACTATTGAAAGCACTTGAAGCTGCCCACTGACAATCAACCTCAGGAAGAAGAAGAAATCGGAGAAACCAGCATTGGAGGTAATTCTAAGAGAAAACATCCACCTTTCCTCCTCACTTTTGAAATTTTTAATCACAACGTACACAATTTCCTGGTAGATTCAAGGGCGTTGGTTAACGTCATGCCAATATCAGTCTATAAAAAGATAAATGGGTAGCCTAAGCCATCCACATGGAGGGTTGTTTAGTTGGATAGGATGGATGTAAAGGTAATTGGTGAGATGGAGGATGTCCTAGTTCGCCTGGCATCAAATGATAAAGTGTGCCAAGTCATTAATATTGTAGTGGCTGATATACCAGATGCTTACGGTCTTGTTCTGAGCAGAGATTGGTCGGCCAAACTAAATGGATATTTTTCCTCATATTGGTCACATCTGTGGTTTCCATATAAAGGAAGCCCAAACCAAATTAAAATTTTGAGAGAGCCTCACATGAAATACAATGTTACTCAACTTGAGGAGAAGAATGATCCAGTGGATTCTGTATTGGGAAATTATTTTATTGAATTGGAACCAGGAAATTACCAAGCAGAAGAAGCCAGCAACACATCAGACACCCAACCTGATCTCCTTCTATTCTCACAGGCTGATGAAATTGACTGTAACATAGTAAACTTAGCAATAGGAGTAGATTCACACGCAGTAGTTAGCAATTTTTGGACATTGTTTTTTGATGGCTCTAAGACATTAGAAGAGTCAAGGGCCGGCTGTGTCCTAATCGACCCCAAGAATAATAAACATTTTCTCTCATGTAGATTAGAGTTTGAGTGTACAAATAACACAGTCGAGTATGAAGCGCTGGTGCAGGGTTTAAGGAAAGCAATCGATTTAAAGGTAAGTAATCTAAAAGTTTTTGGAGACTCTGAAATAATTGTTAAACAGATCCAGAATCAAATACATTGTGTTTCCCCTCACCTGAAAGCTTATCAAAATGAGGTATGGGATCTGCTCAAATGTTTTAACGCATTTAATATTGTTTCAATTCCAAGACTTAAAAATGCAGCAGCTGACTTGTTGGCCACATCAGCCGCTAGGCTTGTACCTACTAATAATCGATGCTCTGTTGAATTGCTTTTCAGGCCCTCGGTACCTAATATGATCACCAACCTATGAGTATTCGATGACAATCATCAAATTATAGAATGCTTAACAAACGACGAGGTATTTAAAGGAGTAATTATAGACGATGAAGAACATCAGACCAAGCTAAAGTATGATAATTTCATGCCTAAAGGAGTCAGAACGTTAGAAAGAATGTTCGGTTTAAATGAAAAGTTCAAAAGACCAGCCAATGTGAAGACTCACAGCTCATCTCTACAGTTCGTGCTGATAAATTTAGGGACTGAGACGAATCCTAAATATGTGAATCTGGGCAAATGTTGTTCACCAGCAGAAAGAGATAAGTTCGTCAGTCTGTTTAAACAATATAAAGATCTGAAAACATATGACACCAGAATCATCAAGCATGTTATCCCCATTAGAGCTGGTGTCAAACTGTATCAGCAGCCTTTAAGAAAAATGCACCCAAAATTGGAGCCGCTGATTCAGAATGAAGTTAACAAATTATTGGATGCCAGAATCATTTTTAAGGTCAGACACTCTGAGTGGGTCTCAAATCTGGTGCCAGTAAGGAAAAAATATGGATAAATCAGGCTATGCGTGGATTTCAGGAATTTCAACCGTGCTTCGGACAAAGATAACTATCTTGTTCCACCCATGGAGCAACTGCTACAAATGGTCTCAAGGTCTGAACTATTTTCTTTATTAGATGGATTCTCAGGCTACAATCAAGTATTAGTAGCTGAAGAAGATAGGTTGAAGACAATATTCAGGACCAAATGGGGAACTTTCACTTACAGAAGAATGCCCTTTGGGCTTATAAACGCTAGAGCCACATTCCAGAGGGCTATGGATATAGCCTTCCATGGTTTGATTGGATGTAGTGTGGTGATATACCTCGATGATATTACAATATTCTCAAGGAAAAGAGGAGAACACGCGTTCCATCTAAGGCAGATTTTTGAACGCTATCGGAAATATGGCATCTCACTCAATCCCAAAAAATGTGTGTTTTCTATTACGGAGGGTAACATGCTTGGTCACATAGTTTTAAAGAAGGGAATATCCATCGATCCGGAAAGGATCAAGGCCATTGAATAGATTCCCTTGCCCCATAATAAAAAAGGGATGCAATCATTTATGGGAACAATAAACTTCGTGCAAAGATTTGTGCCTGATTTCGCTCAGATTGTCAAGCCTCTGCAGCAGATGGTGAAGCAAAATGCACAATTAAAGTGGACTGAGATTGAGAAGAATGCATTCAGTAAAATTAAAACTGTTGTTGCACATGCACCCTCCCTAAAAAGCCCAGATTTTGACAAAGATTTTATTCTGTATACCTTTGCATCCGATGATTCACTAGCAGCTGTGCTTACCCAAAAGGAAGATGGGGGGGGATGAATTCCCAATATATTTCATGAGCACTGGTCTACAAGGGGCCGAATTAAATTACCCAGCCATTGATAAACAAGTTTACGCAGTATTCAAAGCAATGAAACAATTCATGCCTTATATATTAAAAAAATGAACCAAGGTGATCATCCCATACCCAGTTGTAAGGTCCCTTTTTGTACAGAAGGAGTTAGGAGAAAGAAGGGGAAATTGGGTAACAGCTCTTCAAGAGTATGACCTCGAATTCAAGCCAGCTTCTATAGTTAAAGGGCAGGGATTGTGCAAACTGATGACTGAAAATGGGAACAATGACGAACACGCCTGGGAAGATGAGGCTGAATTACATTTGATGGATGTATGTCCTTTCTTCACAGCTCTCGATTCTTGGTATAGGGACCTCGTGCATTACCTACAGGCAGGACTATTGCCAGAACATTGGAATTCTAAGCAAAGAAGAGCGCTACGTCTTAAATCAGCTGCCTATCAAAGTGTTGAAGGAATATTATTCAGAAAAAATTATGACGGAATTCTTCTTAGATGCTTAGAGAAAGGAGATGCAAAGAAAGTAATGACAGATTTGCATGACGGGCCTGCTGGGGGACATTATTTAGGAGATACTACAGCTCACAAAATCCTCAGAGCCAGTTACTATTGGCCTACGCTCTTCAAATATGCACACGCACATGTCAGGAAGTGTGATATTTGTGAAAGGTGTAGTGGGAGACAACCTAAAGCAGCAGCACCCCTAAAGCCTGTGATGATCACTGAGCTGTTCAAGCAATGGGGGTTGGATATTATTGGAGAAATAAAACCAAATTCCTCCTTACAACACAAGTACATTCTGACCGCGACCGATTATTTCACTCGCTGGGTCAAAGTTGTCCCACTACGCAAGATAAATGAAGACGCAGTCATCAACTTCCTACAGGACCATATTATGACCAGGTTTGGAGTTCTAGTTTCTTTAGTCTTTGATAATTCTACTTACTTTTCATCGATTAAATTAATTGCTTTTGCTCATGAGAGAGGAATAAAGTTGCATTATTCTGCTAATTACTATCCACAAGGAAATGGCTTGGCTGAATCCTCTAACAAAAATCTGATTAGAATTTTAAAGAAGACTGTAATAGAAAACCAGAGGAGTTGGCACTCAGCGCTACCAAATGCCCTTTGGGCTGATAGATTCACCCCCAAGTCTTCGATAGGAGTGTCTCCATATACCCTTGTGTACAGTAAAGAAGCCATTCTTCCTCCCAATATCATGCTAGCTTCTTCCATAATAGCTCAAGAATCTAGAGGGTCGGATGATGAAGTTTTGCAAATAAGGATATATAATCTCCTGAAAGCAGAAGAAGCTCGATCTAAAGCCAGAGAGCGCTTTAAGCAACAGCAAGAGGTGATAAAGAGATGGTTCGACAAACATAAGGCAGGAACCAAAGACTTTGAGGTAGGAGATTTGGTTCTCAAATGGGATCACCCCCATGATGAGAAAGGGAAACACATGAAATTCCAGCAGTTGTGGGTAGGTCCTTTCCAAATTGCGGCAAAACTTTGCCCTTCCACTTATAAATTACAAGACCTGCAAGGGTGGGAAGAGAAATTACCAGTAAATGGTTTAGTCCTCAAGCCTTATTTTTCCAGAGTTTCGTCTGTGATTTTCTAGCTTATATATAAATAATATGGCTTGGTCGTCTTTTGAGTCTTTGAGTCATGAGTTTTGGTTTTGTTTTAGTTTAAATTTTTGTTTGATTCCAATAAAAGAAGCAAGTTTTGGATGCATGGAGAGAATTAGAATTTTGGACTAACTAATCCTTGATTATGAGACTGTGTATCATGGTTTTATGTGATATAATTTCTTCTAGTTTAGCAGTTTTCCTAAATGGCTATGCACGCATTGAAGTCCTGCTTAATCCCTGTAAAGTAACTCAAGATTAAAAGGTCTGGAATACTATTTCAAGGCTCCATCCATCTCACACTTAAAATATGTCCTAGGAGGTGATAGCTAAAGACCCATGGAAAGGAAGCAGGGTAAACAACATATTATATATAAATGATCCTAGGCCAAGAATTGAAATCCAAAAGGCTATGAAGAGTCAAAACTCCTAAGAAAGCAATGTGTATCAAAACAAAGTACTAAATCATATGAGTCTAAAATTGGCAAAAGTTCCTCTTCGTCCGTGAGCTGAAAATTAAATACATCTCTCACACAAAAGGACACTATGGATAGAGGAGCCTAAATAAAAATTCAGAAAGAAACGCATGAGGAGGACTCAAAAAGGACAAAAGTCCAAAAGCACAAAAGAGTGCAAAATGGCATGGGAATGAGGAACAAATGAATATTTCTGTTTACCAGATGTTACGATCCTGTGGTGTCCAAGCTGGAAGCTACCCGAAGACAAAGGTAAAAAATGAAACTCATACTCCTAGCCTCAAAAGAGTTATCTTGAATTTGAAATCTTGGTTTTCCTTTTTCCTAAATTAGACTACCCTCAATGATTAAAAGTACATATATCTGCCATTTGGGAAATCCATACATCTATAAGAATTCAACATGTTGGTTTTATTGTTAAACAGTCTATTACTTAAGGAGGAAATTGTCCAGAGATCTAGGTTCACCAAGTAGTCGCCAATTGTTGCAGCTGCAACTATTTTTCCCCAAATTTCTTAAATTTTGGTCCCCCCCTCATGAGTTTAGCACCGTTTTTAATCGTTTGGATCCTTGAATTTTTGGGTCATGCTTTAATTTTGGATAATTTATTGAAGATTACATTTCATCCTGGTTTTCAGAGATTTCCCGTGTTTGGAATTGTTGTGGGTCGCAGATTTTAAAGTTTGTTTTTGCTAAGTTGAAGATGAATCAGATCAGGTGTTTGAAAAAGCATTGTTTCGGAGGTGAAACAGTTTCAATCGTTGCCGAATTTTAAAGTTTTAAAACACTTAGCAATTTTACGTGACCAGAGGTTGTTGTCTGTTTCTTTGCCGCCGTTGCAGCTCCCAAATCAACTAGCCACCCAAAGTGAAAAGCGCTCCGCCGCCGATGCAGGCCACATGCCATAGTCTTTTCCTTTTCTGCCGTTGCATCTCCCAAATCAACTAGCCACCCGAAGTGAAAAGCACTCCGCCGCCGATGCAGGTCGCATGTCGTAGTCTTTTCCTTTTCCGTCATTGCGGCTCCCAAATCAACTAGCCACCCGAAGTGAAAAGCGCTCCGACGCTGATGCAAGTCGCATGCCATAGTATTTTCTCTTCCGCCGTTGTGGCTATGCGAAGCTTTCGTCTTCCGATGTCGATGTCCTTTCGAATTTTGATTGAGAACTTGCTTACCCGCATCTTAGGTCATATCTTTCCCGACTCTGATAGCTTTAAGTGGTTTCACAGTGCCTGTCACTTTTAAGACCTGCTTATGCGGTGGTGAATGAATCTACCCTTCCGATGTAAGTATTTTGATCCACCGATGAGTTTTCCATTTTCCGTCGTGGATGATGTCTGTCGAGCTTGTAGGTGGACGAGGTAGGGGTGTCGGCGTTTGTTAAAATTCTCAGATCAAGTGGTGCACCTGGCCATTTCTTGTAGATTAGTCATTTTAGTTGGTTTAATTTGATGTTTTGTTTTAGAATGCAATCCCGATGAATGATGCACATTGATTAACTGCAGGAAGATCCAAAAGACTTTCATATTACTGTGGTGTGAAGGTACAGATAGGAGGCAGGATCTCAAGGGGCACGGGCAAAGTAAAAGACAAAATTGAAAGCAACAAAGGTGCAGCTCTGAAAGGTCCGTCGGTTACTCAGCTCATCATGAGCATGCGCAGAAAAGATGAGAAGAGGGATATGAAATGTTCGAAGAACCGAAAAGTCACACGTTTGGGGGCAACCCAAGCGGTCTACTGTTTTGTTTAAATATTTGAAAGTTAGAAGTTACAGGGGATTTTTTCCCTGGAAAAACTTGTAACTTGATGCTTGTAAGAGGAACTATTTCGTTTTACAACCAGAGACTACAAATTTTGCCTGTTGGAGGAAGTGCTATGTGGAATATATCAATGTGATTAAATGAGCAATGTTGAATGTGAACTATTTCGTTTTCAGCTGTGTCTCATTAGCTGTAAGAGCGTTCTAATTTCTTGAACCTATGTTCTTGTCTGAATGTTCTTTAGTACCATTATGATGTCTTTTTCCACTATGAGTAATGGGAGTTTTAACTGTTGATGAGCTATCTTATCATATATACTTTTATTTATGTTTATATGTTTGGTTATAAGAACAGCTATCTATGATTTTCCATAACACATGAACAGGGGTGCATTACTCATGAGTGAATACCCAGCTCTCTAGAGATATTTTAGTTAGTATTTATTTTCGTGCATGATTTGGATGCTTGTGAGTTCTAAGACGAGAGGTAAGAACCTGTGCATCACATTGTGACTACTCTTTGCATCTTTATCACCCTGCATTGTTAATTAGGCATGTGCATATCATACTTTAAGTCAAAAAATACAAAAATATACGGTGGACCGAGCTACAACCGGTAAAACCTTTGTTTTTGTTACTTGACCTACGGTAGCTGGACCGCAAAACGGATGGATTTCCTATACCAAACAGTCACGAGCTAGTTGGGAATGTTGACTGGGGAGAATCCCTTACTGTTGTTTCCTACGAATTTCCAGGCCTCAACATATGTATACATGTGAATTTCTATCACATTTTAAAAAACCCCAAGGTTGTTCAATGTATACTTCTTCTTCTATTAGTCCATTTAAAAATGTTGTCTTTACATCCATTTAGTGTTTTCATCTTGGCTTCCAAGGTAAGGAAAGTCCTGATTCAGGCATATCTTGTTACTGGTGCAAAATTCTCTTCATAATCAACTCCTTCTTTTTGTGAGAATCCTTGGGCTATGAATCTTTCCTTATACTTATAAATAATTTCTTATGCCGAAATTTTTGTCTTGAATATCTACTTTGAAGAAACAACTGGCTTATCCATCTCTTGGTACTACGTACAAAAAATGAATCTTGATGATAGACTACTATTCTTCAATCATTGCATCCATCCACTCCTTATTATTTGTAGTTACTTCAAAAGAGGTGGGTTGTACATCAACAAGATTACACATCAAGGCCACATATATGGAATAGGTCCTTGATCTATTGCTTTCTTCTATAGCTCCATATTTATTTGCACCTTGCATGACATCTCGAGCCCAAGTTAGTATTTTATTTTATGAAATCATTCCATGAGTTATCTCCATGGGATTTTGAGGATCTTCCATGTCATGGTATTTTGATAATTGTCCTTCTTCAACATTGTGAAATGGAATTCTATAGGTTTCTTCAAATATGGGGGCATCATTTTCTTCTTAGTTGTCTTCACCTGCATGGTTATTTATGTACTTACTGAAGGATGCATATTCATCTAATATAACATCGCTACTAATCTCAATATGTAGATAACCTTGAATGCAATCTCTATAAGTTGTCGACTGATATTTGTATCGAATAGATATTCCCTTCTTTTTGGAAGGGTCTAATTTTGATCTTTTCTCCTTGGGAACATGTATAAATACATGCAAGACAAATATCTTCAAGTGGCTGACTTCAGGATTTTCTCTGGTAAACGTTTCTTTTGGAGTTGTTACCAAGAGCATTATGGGAGAATTTATTCTGACCATAGACTGTGGTTATAGCTACTTCGTCCCATAGGTGCATGGGTATGTCTTTATCATGAATCATGGATTTCACACCTTCCATGATAGTTGTATTATTTCTTTCTGCTACTCCAATTTTTTTAGAAATATAGGGTGTGGTGAAATCTCTCTTAATCCTAGCTTCTTTGCAAAAAATACTTGAATTCATCCATAGTGAATTCTCCTCCATTGTAAGATCTCAATATCTTGATCTTATTTTCAAATAAGTTATCCAGAACTTCCCTAAACTCTTTGAATATTTCAAATACTTCATCTTCTCCTTTCAAGAAATAACATCAAGTCTTGCGGGAATAGTCATTGATAAAAGAAACATAATGAACATACCTACTTAATTAAGTGGTTGTCATTGAGCTGCATACATCTGAATGAACAATGCCCAAGATCCATTTTTTTTAATGTTGCTGCTTGGAAATGGGTTGTTGGTATTCTTCCCTTGAGAACATCCTTTGCAAATTCCTTCATGGTTGATGTCAATCTCTCATAAACCTGTGACTACCTTGCTCACAATTGGTAGTTCCTTTTATTTCACATGATAAAGTATCCTATGACACAACTCACAAGGTTTGATGGTGATTTCTATTAGAGTTGAGTTTGAATGTCCCTTCATCTTGAAAAATCCCTCCTTCTTCTTCACCAATCACAACTGCATCATCTATTGTCTTTTCCTCTGGACACATCAAAACTTCTCCATCTACAAAATAAACTTTGAAACCTTTCTTATCTAGTGATGAGATAGGAAGTAGATCCTTTTTCAATCCTAGGACATATAATAATTCTTTCATCTTCATGGAATTTCCTGATTCCAACTTGTAATATGATTCTCATATTCCTTTGATTGGATTTTGATAGTCATCTCCAAGATTTACTTTGTGAGAGAGTCTTTATAACCTGTCATATGCTTGGAAGATCTAATGTATATGATCCAAGTGTCACTTCCATGATAGAATGAACAAGTAAGGGATGCAATCAAAACATATTCTTCAGTGGAGTATTCATCTTCATTATTATTTTCTTCATCTGGGTCATCATATTCAATTGCATGGGCATGGAACTTCTTATTTCCCTTCTTGAATTATTCTTCTTTGAGTGGAAAATTTCTTTCAATATGAAACATTCAAAAGATGAGAAGTCTTTGTTGGGTATTGAGTTTATTTGAAACTTTTGATTTCTTCTGGGTGATTGATCAAGATCCTTTCTCTTGATTGATATTTTCTTTGCATGAGATGCAAAGGCTTGGTCTTCATCATCATTTAGTTTTTCTTCTATGTTATCTATTATTCCTTCTTCATGCACAGATTCTTCCCAAAGTTTACTAGACTTGGTCAACTTTCTTCTAGCACATATACCTCTGACGAAAGATTCCCAATACCTTGGGAGACCATTCAAGGTGGTCATCACAACTTCTACTTCTTCCATCATGTCACCAATAGAATTTAATTGTTCTTTGATATGAGTAACTGTTGTGAAGTATGACTGCATAGTTTCTACCTTTTGAATATTCACTCCCTTGAGTTGATTACTCAAGGTCGTTCTTATGTTGATGTTCTTTCCTTCAATTAGGATTGTCAAATCATCAACCATTTCTTTTGCAGTATCCTTCGATGATACTTGGGGAATCAGATGATCCTTGATAGAATAAACTATAATCCTTTTGGATTTGATCATATCCTTCTTGTTCTTGGCCTTTGCTTCATCTCCCTATGGTTCCTTGACCTCTTCTTTGATGTAGACTTCTATATCATGTTCTTCAAGGATGTACATGATTATGTATTTCCATGCTATGTAATTTTATTCTCCTTGAAAATGTTCATCAAGCTTGGTTATGTTTGTCATCTTCAAAGAATGAGAACATCAAATAGAAATACATCAGATAGTACTTACAAATTTGAGGACTGCTTCTGGAACTTGCTTTAGGATGACCTATGTTTTGATAGGAAAACCCTAAATTTTCAGTTGTGATCACATGAAGGGGTGATTAGAGGAACATACACACCTCCCCAAGGAAAGCTAGTCTATATATTTCTTTTCCTAAATATGTGGATGGAAACTTGAAATAATTGATGCCCGAGTTTCTCCTCGCAACAACAACAAGCCA
Organism: Pseudotsuga menziesii; assembly: GCA_001517045.1. Taxonomy (NCBI): domain Eukaryota; kingdom Viridiplantae; phylum Streptophyta; class Pinopsida; order Pinales; family Pinaceae; genus Pseudotsuga; species Pseudotsuga menziesii. The sequence continues at coordinate 461,639 of LPNX010660664.1, forward strand.
GAAAGTGAATGTATTTTGAACTGAATTATGTCACCATAGAAAGGTGTGCCCTCTTAGGGAGATTTTACATATCCTTATATTTCAGATGAACTGATGAAGGATTTGTCCAGAATAGCAATCCTTAGCTTCTTGTACTGTGGGAAAACCATTCCACAATGTCTTCTTTCAAGTTTCCCCTAATGCCATGTTATATTTTTAATCGTTTTATGCCCAATAAGAAGAAAAACAATGAAACAATTACAAGAACAACAAGACAAAGAATACACAAATATTTATCTTGGGAAACACTTATGGGGAAGAAAACCCACCAAAACTTCCTCAATATAGAATTCAACCAAGTATAGTGTATGACCCAAAAATAAGATAGATTGCTTCTTCTCCTCTAGATGGACTCCTTTTTCTCTCTCTAGTGAACTTTCTTGAGTTGTGAGTGTGTCCAAATGAGGAGTCTGACTCATTTATTTATATACACCATCTAGGAAGTCTAATAACCCAACATGGTTGACTTTCCTTGCGAGACACAAAAATAGATTTTAATAATTCTTTTCTGGGTACTATTGACCCGACTTACATTGGAGGTTTTACCTCAATACTTTACATGACTAATTACATCAATAACATCCCAAATCGAAGGAACAACATCTCCAAAAGGGAGGGACAATAATAATATAATAAAAAGTACAAAAGAATATCTTCTATGGTTACATTATTTCAACACTAGGAAAAGGAAATAAAAAAACACATCACGTTGTTAAAATATGCTCTAATTTATGGAATCCCTCAAAAATTTTGCAGGAAATTCTCTTAGAACCGCAATGTCCAATGTAGGCATAGATAACATTAAATGTATTTCCTTAGTACATGGATTTCGATATAGGGAGAACCAATAAGAAGCCATTAATAAAGATAAAAGAATCATCCATCAATTTATTCTCTCCATCCATCACAAGCATTGGCACACCTTTCTTCATCAGATTTACAAAACTAGGTGCATCAAGTTGGTCTAAATTCCTTGAAACTAAGTATGTACATGTGATTTCATACTTGTGAACTCTGGAGTCTTCTTTGGTTATAGGTACAATCTCTATGGATGAGTCAAAACCAATTTGCATCCTTCACATAGGGGTAGAGAAATAGAACACCCATCAATGAGAGAACAAATTGGTCCATGGAAGAGCATGAAGAGCTCCACTTGCTGACTCTCTTTGATCCCACATAGAACTTATGAGTGTCAAAAAAGTACATGAGAGCCTAGACCCACGTAAATTTAATAAAATTTAAGTCATAGTCGAGACAATGAATATTATAATAGTGGGAAATAGGAAACAAAATTATAGCTGAGAAAGAATCAATGCATCTAATCATTTTGGCAAGGTTACAAAAAAATTCTTGAGAGGAAAACACTAAAGAGAATCTTAGCATAGAATGACCATGCAAATATTAGTAGCCCCAAACATGTTCTCTATTTGTCCATAGAAAAATTCATGAATTTATGACAAAAGTTACACTATAGATATTAAAATTTAGTACTAACATCTGTTTTGTTTGAAAAACAAATCAAGCAACTCTTCTAAAACCCTACTCCCTATCCACTTGCACATGGTTTAACTAATAGGGAAACCAAAATCAAGGGCTAGGGAAATGAAGTTCGGGCTAATGCAGCTTTGACCTCTCCTCTTGCTTAGTCTAACATTGAGTTTGGCACAACAAACACAGAGTTTAACATGGAAAACAATAGGGGAACCCAAAAAGGGATGAATTAACATACCTCTCTCATACCTTTTCCACGAGAGAGAATGTCATCCCCAACTGAGTGAAATAGCTTCTCTCTAATAAAAATTGAACAACCCACAACCCTAAAAAATGCATTATTGTAAAAGAAACAATTGAAAACCAATTTTAACCTAGTAATTAACCCAATTTAGAACATAAATGCAAATATAAAACACCATATAAAAATTGCAACACAAATATTGAAAACATTCATCAAGTCCATGATGTGATTATTGATAACAAGCTACAAACTGATCACAAACCGCTAAGGAAAACACCAAGGCCGTGATGAGAACAAGCCACTAGAAAAACACCAACTACAAAAACACCACTGTAACAACTCAACCGTCAAATGTAATGAGCTGCAGGAAAATTGAACCAAGAAACCACAAAGCAAGGTGATAAAGCCACTTGACAAGTGTTAGTACAAGACCACAGTAAACAAATCGATAACGCCTTACTAACGCCAAACTGCATTGAGAGCAAGCCACCAGACAAGCTCCCACTACAAAACCACCACACCAACAATCCAAACCTCAAACCGAAGCACCTCGAGGCTAATGGAACCAAGAACAAGCCACCAGACGAGAGTTGAATACAAGACCACCACTCTACACAAATGAATCAAGTTCCAGTGAAAGAAAAAAGTAATGGGCCATTAGACGAAAGCTCCATGAAAATAAAACAAACACTAGTGAAAGAAAGAAATAAGGAGCCGCCAAACAAGAGAACAATACAAGATTACCGCTCCACGAAAATGAAACAAGCTCCACAGAAAGAAAAAATAACAAGCCAACCCACAATGCTATCCAATATTCAACTGCATTATATTCCATAGCAAGGCACCAAAACAGAATTAAAATCTAGTTATGCTAGCATGCCACCACACATGTGGCTCCAAAGCCCAAGAACCGACCTCATGGGAGCCCACCAACACAATAGCCCATCATACATGAAAACACAACTTTTTTATTTTATTTTTAAATAAAAATTAATACCCACTTCTTGATAATGACTTGAACTTCTTGTGGACTCAATAAATTCAAAGCTAAACAATTCCTCCCCATGGTTCTTAAAATTGTGGACCCAATAAATTCAAAGTTACAATGCATAAAAAAATGTGAACAAACAACTTCATGGAATCAATTTGGTGTGAAAAGCATTACTTTTAGAATTAAATAACTCAAGAAAGATTGAGAAAATCATATCGAAGTTATAAGTAATAAGGATTAGAGCGTTACCTTGTCAACTTGTGAGTTTCAAAGGCTTTTATGAAGCCACAAGTTACTTGTATATTTAATTTACGTAAAGTCTTAGTCCTTCTTGAACCACAAATAACTAATATATCTAACTTGGGAAGTCTTAAAGACTTATAAGTTTCGATAGAATTTTATGAAGTCACAAGTTACTTGTATATTTAATTTATGTGAAGTCTTAACCCATATTGAATCACAAATAAGTAAAACATCTAACTTGCGAGGTCTCCTAAAGGATTGTGAGTTTCGAAAGGCTTTTATGAAGTCACAAGTTACTCGAGTATTTAACTTACATGAGGTCTTAGCCCCTCTGGAATGACAAATAACTAATATATCTAACTTGCGAGGTCTTGAATGTATCCTTGGAAAGAACATGTATTTGATGTATGAATCGTATGAATAGCTTTAAGACGTTATTATTACCATAGTTAATAAAACAAATTGAATAAGCCCAGAAATGTCATGTAATCCTAGAAAATCGCATTGAAACCTGTAAAATGGGATTCATCCAGCTATATCGAAGCCGAGAAAATGTCGTTGCTAGCCAGCAAAACTCAAATACGGATAATGCACCAAGCTACATCAAAGGCCGACCATTCTAACTATCAAGGATACCGCAAATATTTAGTTTACCTATTAATATCCATTCTGGTCTGAGAACTTCAGTTGTTTATGAGATTCTTTTCGCATTACAAGATAGTATTCATTTCATGGCATCGTGGATATACAAGGGATTTTCTATTAAAATTACACAAATGAATCCCTAAGATGTCCAACCCTTGGCAATAGTTTCTTTCGCCAAAAACAGAGGTACACCTAGCAATACTTTCTATGGCCAAAAACATAAGTGCTCCACTAATTAGAAGGGTAGATAGTTGAGAAAATCCTAACGTAGATATTTGAGGAAATCATAGTTTACTTATGAAGTCAAAATGAAACCTATTATGAAACTATTGGCAACTATGAAATTATTTGTCAACGTGAACTAAGTGTAGATTTGATAATTAAAACAATGTACAAACTTAACATTCCCATATTTACTTATAACTTATAAAAAATAAAACTAACATAGATCTATTTTAAATTCACATTTAAGCATGAAGTGGGATGCAATTTCTTGAGTTGCAATTTTACGTCTCAATTTGGATCATTCTAACTGCTAAATAAATCTATGTTTAAGATGAATCTATGCTAAAACAATATACTTCAAACATAATAAAAAAATCTACCTTACAACATGAATTGCTTGAATCAATGTATTTGACTCCATTTGACTCTAAAAACCTTGCCTTGCAGAATGAATTGCTTGAATCAATGTTTTAATAAATAACTCAAAAAGATGAAAGCATCAATTATATCATTGAAATAATCTCTTAGCATTGAAATACAAATAATTTATTTTAGGTATTCTTCATAATAATGCAAAAATCTCTCATTATACGATCACATATTTTCATCCTTCTTGAAGATTCCATCAAAATTTCTCTTAAGTAATTATTCTTAAGAGAATATAATAGATACATACAGACAACATGCTAGAATTGTTTAAAAGTATCTACTTAATTGATTAAACTTCATAATACCAAGTTAAAACTTAGGGGTTTACTATGGGAACATATTATATATTGTGTGAGTTCATAACATATTAGATAATATCTTTAAGAAAAAATTTATACCTCAAGATATTTGATCCCTCTCAATTCTTGATATGTCTATGGTGAAATAATAATCAATATTATTATTATTTTTGTTTAAGCCGACACCATTTGCATTTTTATTTATGGTTTTATAGGAATGTCATGTTACATAACATTTCACAACCTTACATGTTACAACATATCCCCCATATCAGGTTGTAAGAACCTTGGTACTCTTGGTGCAATAAGGATTTCCTCCAATTTGTGAAACCCCCCTCCTAACACACCTTTACAATTTTAAAATATATTTTCACTCTTAGGTATCCATTTTTTCGATGACATTTTTAATACCCCTTTGTATTTTTACTCTCATTATGGTGATATCACAAAATTTTTATAAACCCATTAAAACTTACAACTTCAAATATAAAATCTTAGTGAAAGAAAATATTTCAAGATGGGAACAACCCACTACACACAAGTCAACTTTATTCAATATCATTTCAATCACTCCACATTACATTAAATCATAAATAATACCTACTCAAACACCACTGTACATCCAAACACAACTAGATTCACACCACCTTCACAAAAATCATAAGTAGCCAAACACTAATCTCATCTCACACACAATCAAGCTTATACAAACTTAAACATAGAGTACCTATTCAAGCACCCCAATACCATATTTAACACCCTAGATAAATAATTATAAACCACCTTGATATATAAATGCTTTTATTATATAAAAAATATCACTCAACCCTTATATTCTATGAAATATATTGCTTCCATTTTTAGAGTACTAAATCCCACAGTATGAATTCATGTGCTATAATATTTTCTACTTAGTAAACTCCATGATTAGAAGCAAAATATACTATGCAAAATACTTAGTAAATGACAATTTAATACCATCTTCTATGCAAAATATACATATAGTAAAAATCATTGTGTTAGTAGAATAACCAAAAGTACAAAACAACTTCTAATTTTGTGTTAAACATGCACACAAACCAATTCTTATGACTCTTTTAAACTATGTAATGTTTTTATGGCCTTAATATAAACATACTTTCCAAGACAAAACCCGAGATGATTTTAAGAACCCCCCATAGATTTATATGTATAAAAAATGGTGAATCTCTCCGATATATAGGAAAATTTGAAGGCGATTTTATTAATAATATAATATGTATATAAAAAACAAATTGTTGAATCTTTCTTTTGATTATATAATGTTGTAAAATCTTGACGAATATTTCATTTTCTTATATAATTTTGTAAAATCTTGACGATTTTTTCACTAATTTATAACATATTGTAAATCTTGGCGAATATTTCACTTTATTATAAAAAATTGTAAAAAAAGGCGAATCTGTTACTGATTTGTAAAATATTGCAAAATAGAGGAACAACAACATTAGTCAAATACCATGAATCACATCATCAACATTATAACATGTACACTCACGAATCTCAGCTAGAAGGTGTCAGTGAAACACAACTGTACTGACTAGATTCAGGGAAAGTGGGTACTCCACTAGTTATCTCATCCCTTAATGGTTCAATGGACATGTGGGGACCTGAATATTAACAAACCGATAAAATTATAGAATCATATATTATGCATCTTAAACTTTCTTCACTCTTTTGTTTTGTTTTCTCCTTCAAACTATAACGAGTCTTCCAACTAAGCAAGCTGGGTTGAACAATATTGCAAATTTTTGTCAAGAACATAGCACAACATATAACCCATTTGAGTCACCACGTAATATGTATAGCCTCTTCATGCGAGAATATTGTATTATAGAAATTTACAATTTAGATTGAACCATTTTTTGCATCTTAAACAAACTAAAATTTTATACTTTAATGTCGAAAACAAAACTAAAACATAACTAGATCCATAACAGTATTGCCGTAATAAATTCAAAACATAATTTCATCTCTTGAAACTTTAACACTCCAATTGTCATTGTGTTAAAGTTGGTCCTTGAGATGATTTACCAATTACCATGTATAAAACTTAAATAGTAACAATATTATAACTAATGAAAACAACGATAGAAATGTACAAGAAATAAAGCAATAATAGCAATACTAGAAAATTTAATAACCAGTTAACAAAGAACAATAATAAAGCTAGTCTAATATAGTTTGGATCAACATTATACTTAGATACTATTAGGTTCAGATCTTGTCACTAAAAGGACAAGTCACCAAAGGAACAAATGGCTTACCTTGATAGAGAGTAGGTTAGAGTGTTGTAGGTTGAGGTTAGATACATATAGTAGAAAGAAAGATATCTTAGTCACCATGTGTGAAGACCCTAGTAGGATAGTAGTAGTGATATTTATCCCAAAGCATAGCTAATAAACCTTAAAATATCACAACTCCCTCTAGCATAATTAACACCAAACAAGTCATGTCCAGAAAGGTAAGGTCAAATTTTCCACAGCCTATCTAGGAGAGGTTACCACAGTCTACTTTAACGATGAGGGAGTTCATCACAGTCCATGGACCATCTAGGAGAGATCATACATAGTCACAATCCATTAGGATAGACCTTACATAGTCACAAATAATGTTTAGCATACCCATAGGGATGACGCCAAAGCTAATAGTCCAATAGTATCCCACAGAAATGAACACGACCAATATTTCAAGCAACAAAATGGCCTTGGATCAACCTAATATAGTCACTGGTCATCTTCATAAATTCACGGCCCTGCATGGTAGTTGGAGAGACACCACACATTCCATGGGTCAGATGCATAAGATCACAACTCAGCCACAGAGACACCACACAATCCACAAGTCATATGTATAAGGTCACATCTCGACACAACTTGCAATTCGGAAAATAAGGGAGCACATAGAAACTCTTAAACTCATATTAGGTAAACCATGGATGAAGTAGTGAAAACCTATCAACATACTCCTTGACACCAAATAGAAAGATCGGAGCTGAGATGTATCTTCTCGGATGGATCCATAATGAAGGATAAGACTTGTTTTTATAACTTAAAAGTATTTCTAAGGGTTCTTTCTTCAAACCCAACTTTTATGATGGTTACCAATAAAATAAAAATAGGTTGACTTAGTATAAGGTATCAAAGGTAAAAATGGTCACATGGGCAATTCTAAAGGAGTTAAAAAAAAATTGGGTGAATTTAGTATATTAAAACATTTTTTATAAAATATTAAAATCATTGTAATACCCTAGTTGTTAAGTCCCAGACTTATGATCCTTCATGTGACTTATGTTCTCTTGCATTATGGACTTATGCTATTTTATATGATTGTGGAATTTTACTTATTTTCATGATTAATTTAATTAAGGAGTTATTATTAATGTTTGATAACATGACCTTGTACTTTGGCGCTATTATCAATGTTAATTTTATTACTAGAATCTTTGTTATCTTTGAATGTTGTTAATGATTGATTAAATATATAACTATCTCAGTAAAGGAAAATAAAAGAGTATGGGGGACCATGGATTCTACAAAGTGAGGGGGAATGGGGACATCCCTAGTGCCTTATAACTTATTTTTTACTTAACTTTGTCCATCCCAATTCATATTTGCACCTTGGTGAGATTAATAATGTTCGTCACCTAAACCTTGTACAAGGAACCCTATTCTCAATAATTATGGACTATGGAGATATTTTTTCATATTTTGCACACCTTAGTGGGCCCACATTGCATAGGGAACCCTCCTTGGGAATATAGTCCCCCACATTTTTTGTGTTTATGGTCATTTATGAGCCCTTTTCCTAGTTTTTAGGGTTGTAAGCTATTTTCTAGCTTCCACTCTTACACCATGCATTAATGATCCTATTTTTGTGCTTCCATGATATTCATGACCCCAATGGATTCCCTATATCACCTATTTCAACCTCAATGTTTTGTAACCCATTTTATGCATTAGTGTGCCTCCATGTGCTCTTCATGGCTCCACTCCATAGTTTTTGGTTAACTCCTCCTCATGGTGCTAATTCGGGAAAGGGAACATTTTCATTATGCCACCACTCCACCAATTCAAGTTAATTAACCATGATAAATATTAAACCTTACCAATCTCTATTTTGGGTTGATCCATTTGGTTTAGAGTGGTCCTCCTTATCCTATAAATACATATGCCATCTTCTTGTTGAAGTTAATCTTGAGCTTTAGACCATGTGATTTATGCTATCCAATCGTGTTGGGAATGTTGATATAGTTGACAATGCGTTGAGACTTAGAGCGAGTCTATTTGTTCCCTTTATTCCATTATACCACTCTACTAGTGCAGGTTCTCACACAGAAAGCCAGGAAATGGGAATGGCGAGCTAGGTCACATCCCATAGGCAGTGGAGAGGGACAGGAAAGTAGTAGTGGGAAGTGTTGTATATCTCGAAAGAGGTAGTTTCGAGAATAGTGAGACTAATATAGAATCTACCCATGGATCAATTGTCTCAGCTCGAGGGTGACCTGTTCAAGCGAGGAATGCTTGACGGTGTCTACGAATGGGAGGAAAGTTGTCCTTCTGTAGCCAGTTGCTTATATTTGAGATAAATATTTCTCTTATTTTATGTTTTGTAACGAACATAAAATAAATATAATAATTAAATAATTAATAATAAACACAATTAAGACAAAAGGACATGACCTTTCATTCACAATTCCCAATCCCTATTTAATAGGTGGATTATCAACCATTGTAATCATCTTTTAACTTATCTATCCTATCACCAATACACTACATTATTTATTATGGCTTATTCGATATTCCAAATATTTTGGTAATCTTTGTATGAGCAGATAATTATTCGCTTCATGTGGTATCAGAGCTCTCATTGCTTGATCTAGCTGGTGGTCAACAAATTCAGACCTTGTCTGAGAAAATCAAGGTTTCCCTAAGTTGCAGGTCTTTGACCTTTTCCTTCCCTTAAAACAATAATAATAATAATTCTTTATTAATAAAAAAAAACAAAATTGTTGCTCCAGCCTCTGCACAACTCCCCAATTGTTAAGCCACCTCCATGCCCCTACACCTCCACACCGGTCACCTCCTCTCCTACTCCGTCACCCTTCCTCCTCATTTCTCCCTCGCACCATCCCCTCGCTTCTCCCTCGCGCTTCCCCAGCGCTCCACCCACCAACACCTCCCCTTTCGCTGCTCCATTTCCCTTCACATTTCCCTCATGTCGCTTCTCCACCTCCCTTCACACCCTCATCACATCCACCTGCCCAGCCAGCCCTCAGCTCCATAGCTTGTGCCCTCCTTCCATCCGCCAGTGCCTTCATTCATTCCCACACCCTCGCGTGTTCCTTCAGCCAGTGTCTAATCTGGCCCTTGCTACACCTTCACTATCACCCTCTCGCCTCTTCCACATTCGACCTCCTTTTCTCTCGCTCCTCCGCATTCAGCTTCCCTCAAACCAACATGCACTAGTTGCTACCTGATCTCATGTCCTCCCCTCCGATTGCTCCTCCTCCACACAAACCCTAAATCCCATCCTATTATATATATATATACACACACGTTATAATATTATTATATTTTAAAAATATTTTATATTCTTCTTCTTCATAACCAAAAATTGTAATTTTGGCTCTATTTTATTGAGAGGGATGCAACCATATGATTTGGTTCGAAAATCTATGGTCATTTATGTATTATGAGACCTGCTCCATTGAATCTAGAACAATGTTTCTAGTGAACAACACCTTTCATTTCATTGAAAAAGCTTTCGGGGTGACCAAGATATGTTTGTTTCGGTTCGACAGCTTTCCGGTGACAAGATGAGCGCACATGTCATTTTATTGTAAATAACTTTGTTGCATGATTGATCTTAGTTGAAGAAATGGGGATGAGATATGTATTCTATATGTAAAGTAATCGATGGGTGGAGGGTGGCAGCCATACAATCTGATTTTTATTAGTGAGAGATGATTGTATGGGACAGTCATCGGGAGTCGATTTTGAGGGTTGTAGTTGCAGCCAGTGTTCTTGTTTTCTATGGTTTCAGTGTGGCTGTATATTGTAGCCTATGTATTCTCCATTATATGTTGTTTTCCTTACTTTTCATGCTCACTAACAGCACACACATAATAACACCAAAAAAAGTAGATTAATTTGCAAATAATCAATGACATCAATACTTGGTTATTTATAAACTATGCTATCAAACAAACCCAAAATACATAGATTAGATATTCACAATGAATATGATGTTTATCATGTATTATTTATGTTCTTGTTTCAATTATGAGATTTATCTTGCACTTTGGAAATTATTAATTGAGTGTCACAATTAGTTATTTAATTAAGTGGCGTAATTAAATGTTGCAAACTTTAGTTATAATTGAATCTCTAGAATTTAATTTATTTGGGTGAATGGTTAGTCAGATCAATAGTAATTTATCTATATACATTGTTATTAGATCTTAGTTAGTCCTAATTTTAGCACCTTTTTCCTTATCTCAAGGTTAGGGATATCACAAGTGGTATCAGAGCTTAAGGTTTCAACACTGTGGTTGTTGGGCCTTTTGTGAAGTTTCAAGTTACCTTGTAAGCATGCACTTGCATTAGATAACTTGGATGAATGCACCTTAATATAATTTCACATGTGAGTTAGTTAATTAAACTGTTAGATTGGGATGGGTATGGACCTGAAGTTCATCCATTAAGGAGAAATATTGGAAGGATTTATACCCCGCCCCTTGTCCAACTATGTAGATTGTAACTTAGAAATGTTGGCTAGTTACTTTATAAAAAAGAAGAAAAGTGGGTTTTTCTAATGATAATGAACTTATGGTAATTCGTAGTCTACTAACAGAATATTATTAATGAACACATTGCAGTTCTCAATGATTGATTGAGCAAGTGATGTGACTACTACAACTGATATTTTAATCAAACCTGTGAAGACTAAGTATTCAACAAGTAAAAGTTCAACAGTAGGAAGTCAAAGATTGGGGATGGATATTGAGGAAGGAGGAGACCATATAGTCCCGAAGAGGAGTTTGTTGAGGGAAGAAGGTCAACCAGACATAATATGAGCAATGAACCATTAATCTTGGAGGATTCAGTGAGGAAGTGTAGAGAGGATAATGAAACAATAAGTCATACCCAAGAAGCAGATTATGAATGATCTAAAATCATTGAAAACCATCCAAATATCCATTGAAAAGAGTCATAAAAGAGGTTATGTGAGTTCTAGATCATCTTCAAGGATACCTTATCACTAAGAGAGAAAGAATGGGTATGCATCAAGCAGTACAGAGAGTAGTCTTGAAAGATCTCCAGTGAGATACAAGAAGAGGATGTTTACCCGAGATGAACTAGTAGGAGAGTTAAGAAGACTCAAGCCCCCAAATTTTGATGAAGAAATAAAGCAAGGACAAGATACTGAAGCATGGTTGATAGGACTTAGGAAATTCTTCCAGTTGCATCAGCATACACCTACTATGGAGGAAAGAGTAGGCATATACCATCTACAAGGTAAAGCATCTATCTGGTGGGATCAACTGGTTAAGTTGAAAGACATTGATGAAGACAAAATGTCTTGGAGGAAGTTCAAGAAACACTTTCAGAAATAATACCTCTTTAAGCACTACTATTACAAGAAGATGGAAAAATTATTTGAGCTTAAGTTGGGAAGCATGACTATGGAGGCATATGAGAAAAATTTTCTAGAACTTTTGAACTATGTAGACTTCATCAAATATGAGAAGGTAAAGATTCAAAGGTTCCTAAGTGGCCTTCCTGAATCTTATAGAGATAAAATCTAGTATGATAGACCAAAGAACCTTAAGGATGCCATCTGGATGGAAAAACAATTATATGAACAAAATAAGAGCAAGGCCACATATCAGAAGAATTGGAAGAATATGCAAAATAACAAGCAGGAGCAGAGAAAGAAAGGTTTCCAGCCTTCAAAGTTCAGAAACATTAATTCTTACCAACAAGGACAGTCAAAGGAAGATCCTTCAGGGAAAAGACCACCTATGGAATGTTGGATATGCAAGGAAAATCACTTTTCCATTTAGTGCCCACATAAGAAAAGTAACATTCACAACATTCAAGAGGCTTCAAATGTTGGAGATGTAGTTGGAAGTGTTCAAAGGATCTATGCATCCCTAGATGGGAGGCAAGCTTACCACCAATCCTGAATGATTGAAGTAGCAAGTAAGATTGCTAATAAATCCATAACTATTTTGATTGATTCAAGAGCTAGCAATAGTTACATTTCACCTAATCTTACTGAGAAATGTCATTTAAAGAAAAGTAAACTTGAAAGAACAAGTCTAGTACAACTAGCTAAAAGAGCCAAGAGGAAAATCACTAAATTTGTAAAAGTGTTCCCTTTAGAAATGAATGGAATGAAAAACTTTGAAGACTTAAACATCATACCCTTGAGGTCATATGATGTATTGATTGGCATGGATTGGTTGGATGCACACCATGCAGTTTTGGATTTCCATAATAAAACTTATACTTGTTTGGATGAAGAAGGGAACTAAGTGACAATAAAAGGAATACCTAGACACATAACCCTGAGGCAGATCATTGATCTACAATTGAAGAAATGTCATAGAAATGGATTCCAATTATATTCAATTCATGTGATAGAATGTAACATCCCTAACCCTTCGACTGACGAAGAGGATGCCATGATACATCAAATCATCCAGGCATCTAGCCCCATGAACATGGACATACATACATATAGTGTTGAAGCATGATAATTAAAACATAAAACATTTTATGAAGCATAATCATTCATATACACAACAGAAGCAAAACATATCAATCAGTATTCATGCATATATAGATCAGCATTTAACATGTATATCATCATTCATCAATGGTAAATATATAATTTCAGACACAAGTTAGGCATGAGTACTTATCTTATAAAGAACTTGTTCCACAACTAGCTACGTTGTTGCAACATTCCACCCAACCATAGGCCCGCATGCTATTTAATCTCTCAACAACACTGCCACCCCTAAGTCGGGCATGATTCCCCAAGGAATAAGGAGCTAAAAAGCTTACACATAGCCAAGGATAACAATACCACAAGGGTACACAGTTCAACCAAGCCAACATAGTTGGTTTTATCAGGCGAACAACGGATCAGCCAAGCCAACAAAGCTGGGTTTATTAGGCCATCCAGGAGCGGGGAAAGGATAAATGCTAAGCTGGTGAGATCATTGAAGATCTACAGACACCAACACTAGAACCATCCTGGCTTCTAGAACACCCACACACACCCAACACAAGGAAATTAGTCCCTTCTCTGCAACACAGTCCCTCAGACCCTGATCTCCCTTCCAGTGCTATCTAGGGGTTGTGGAGAAGAAAGCAAGATCAGTAGCTCTGTCTGTGTGGTTCTCAACCCACCAGGTTTATCAAGCACCTTAGGCCCTCGTTCACCACTCCAATGCAGTCTAAAGACAAAACCACTACATGCAAGCAGCCAAACAACTATTCAAGCTTTTACAAAGGAAAAACACAGTCCAACAATCGTGGTATCTAACAGCCCACAAGCAACCTTGAATCCACAGCTAACAATCCTTCATGTGATTTCTAGAGAGAAAATTACACAGAAAGAAAATGGGAAAAGGAACATTCTCCCAATCTCTATGTGAGGGGAAAAAGACACAAACAAAGTGATAATGTGGAAAAGACCACCGAGCACACAGCGCAGGGACTCACAACATCCAATTGATCCTCAAAACAATCACTGTAGAACTTGCACAATAAAAGGAACGGGAGAAGGAACAGACTCCCACTCTATACGGGAAAGACAAAACATAACCCCTCGAGCTATCCTAGAAATCCTAGCCTCAAATCAATGATGGAAATAACAGAACAATACCTAGACTGAATTTGATGGGAGAAATACAAAACTTTGAATGAGTAGAGGAAGAATGTTCCTCTGATTAGCAAGCGGTGTGTGAAAATAATGGTGAACCCCAAACAATGGAATGGTAATACATTTTATCCCCGCCCCGCATGAGGAAGGTGAACAACCACCATCCAAGAGAGTGGGTAGAATGGTCCCTACATCGCGGAGGGTGAGAGCAGGCATGGGCGTGGTCTTTCTGCCATCAAATCACTACCCCCAACTAACAACAAAATAACTAAGGGTGGTGGTGACACATGGTTCTTTCCCTATGACTCAAAGTTCAACATTCCCCTTTCCTTATCCTTTGGAATCATGCCCATTCTCATTTTAGTTGTCGTGAACATAGCTGGTTGGGTTATTTAATTAAAATGTGTGTTTACATGTTGCCACAATTAATATATGTCCTGTGTCTTGATTTACCATCGGTGACCATTCCAAATCTGAAACACAACATAACCAAATCAATGGTGGGGCCTTGGCCTTTAGCTCCACACCAAGATTATTTACAATATATGCAAGTAGGGTTGAAACCAGGGTATTACATTCCCCTCCCCCTTCAATAGCACTATCCTTAGTGATTTACAAAATTTGAACAAAATGCTACACTTGTACCACCTCAGTGTTCCGCAGGATTGAAAAAAAATGGATGTGCCATTCACATGGAATCCTCCAGCGCCCACATAGCCTTTTCAGGTCCGTAATGCTCCCATAACACCTTTACTTTCCCTATGGCTCTATTCCATAGCATTGTGACCTTCTTGTCGAGGATGCGCATTGGATCAATTTGGAACTCTCCCTCAGCTTCCACCTGAATCACATCCCAATTTATCACATGGTTAGGGTCATGTACATATTTCTTAAGTAAAGAAACATGAAAAACATTATGAGCTCTAGTACTAGCAGGCAATGCAAGTCTATATGCAACAGGCCTTATTCTTTCAAGCACTTCAAATGGCCCACAATATCTAGGTGACAGCTTGGGACAACTTCCAAGCTTCAAGGAACGTTTCTTTGCCTTCACTCTGAGGTAAACATGATCCCCAACACTGAACTCTCTGTTCACCCTATGCTTATATGCATAGGTTTTCTGTCTATCTTATGCTACTTTCAAATTCTACCTGATCTTTACAACCTCTTGCTCCATTTCCTTGAGAAATTCTGGTCCAAGCACAACTCTGTTCACTGGGTTATCTCAAGTCACTGGTGTCCTGCACCTTCTTCCATACAAGGCTTCATACGGACTCATCCCCAAGGATGCTTGCTGTCAATTTTTGTAAGCAAACTCTACCAAGTGTAATTAATCTTCCCACTTGATTGGTTTGTCCATCACATACATGTGAAGCCATCTTCAAGCGCTTGATTCACTCTTTCTGTCTTCCCATCTGTCTGAGGATGGTATGTAGTGCTAAAGTTTAACTTTGTACCCAAATATGCAAACAACCCCTTCCAAAAATTGGAAGTGAACTTGACATCTCTGTCAGAAATTATTGCCTTCGGCAATCCATGCAATTTGAAAATATCCTTCATGAAGATCTTTGCAATGTCATCAGTCTTGTGCATAGACTTCACTGGTATAAAATATGATGCTTTAGTCAACTTGTCTACTACAACCATGATGGAATCATGTTGTCTCCAAGTCATCGACAATCCTATAATAAAATCCATGGAAATAACTTCCCATTTCCATTCTGGGATTGGTAAGGGCTGCAACAAACCTGCTGGATGTTGATGCTCAACATTTACCTGTTGACATTTCATGCACCTTGAAATGTATTCAGCCATGTCCTTTTTCATACCTAGCCAAAAGTACTGCTTTCTAGCTGTAGCAATTGTCTTCTGATATCCTGGGTGGCCAGAATACGGAGCTTGATGGATTTCATCCATAACAACTCTCCTTAAATATACTACATTCAGAATATATATTTTTCCTTTATAGGTAAGAAGTCCATATTCTTCCAATTTATATCCCTCATACCTCTTCTCAAGACTTTGCTACTGCAATTTGTCTTTTACCTTCTCATACAATTCATCTCCGGCAACATGATTTGCAATTTGCTACTTCAAATCTGAATGGAAAATACTAAGAGATGCCACATGCATTTCCTGTACCTTCTGGCTGAGTGCATCAGCCACCTTGTTTTCTTTTCATTTTATGTGTTTTATTTCGAAATCAAACTCACATAAAAATTCCAGCCATCTCGCTTTCCTAGCATTTAGAGTAGGCTGATCAAACAAATACTTCATACCACAATGGTCTGTTCTGAGCTCAAATATTCTACCCATCGAGTAATGCCTCCACATATTGAGAGCATGTACTATGGCTGCAAGCTCTAGATCATGAGTGGCATAGTTCTTCTCATGTTCCTTCAGCTTTCTTGACTCATAACATATCACATGGTTGTTATGCATAAGGGCTCCTCCAAGCCCTTATCCCCATGCAACAGTACATACCACAAAATATTTCTCTGGATTTGAAACCTTTAATATTGGTGCACTAGTGAGAATATTCTTTAACTACTGGAAGCTTTCTTCACACTTTGAATTCCATTCAAATTTTATCCCCTTCTTTTGCAAAGAAGTGATGGCATGTGCAACCTTGGAAAATCCTTCAATAAATCTCCTATAGTATCCTGCAAGTCCCATAAAAGATCTTACATCTGTCACATTTCTTGGAGTAGGCCAATTCATAATGGCTTCAATCTTCTCAGGATCTGCTGATATACCCTCTTCTGAGATAATGTGACCCAAATACTGAATTATATCCTTGTAGAAGTCACACTTGCTCAACTTTGCATACAACTGATGTTCCCTAAACACTTGTAATGTCAATCTCAAATTCTCTTCATACTCTTCCTCATTCTTAGAATAAACAAGAATGTCGTCAAGGAAAACAAGAACAAACTTGTCCAAATACTTACTAAAGACACTGTTCATAAGGCACATAAATGTAGCTGGTGCATTTGTGAGACCAAATTGTACCACTACAAACTAATAATTTCCATACCTTGTCCTGAAGGATGTCTTATGAATGTATTCATCCTTGATTCTCACCTGATGGTACCAAGACCTCAAGTCAATATTGGAAAATACCCTTGCTCCTCTCATTTGATCAAAGAGGTCATCAATCCTGGGAAAAGGATATTTATTCTTCATAGTAACCTTGTTCAACTATCTGTAATCAATACATAACCTAAGGGTACCATCTTTCTTCTTTACAAACAGAACTGGTGCTCCCCAAGGAGACACACTCAGTTGGATATACTTCTTTTCCAACAACTCTTGTAGTTGCATCTTCAACTCTAGCATTTTCAATGTACTCATCTTGTAGGGTGTCTTGGACACTGGTGCTACTCTTGGCACAAGTTCAATTGTGAAATCAATGTCCCTTTCTGGAGGAATCCTTGGAACCTCATCAAGAAACACATCCTTGAATTCCTATAACACCTGATAGTCCTCCAACCTAGGAGTCTCATCTCTTGTTGGTTCCAGAATATGAGCTGCATACAACTTGCAACCTTTCCTACAAAACTTCTTCAACTGCATTGTTGAAACTTGCCTTACTGAAATTACCTTCGGAATACCTTTCACAACTACCAGGTTTCCTTCTTCATCCATGCATTCAAAAGTCTTGTTATAATAGTCAAGCTTCACTCTGTGAGCTTCTAACCAATCCATTCCAATTAGAACATCATAGGAACCAAGCTATAGAACATTCATATTCACACAAGTGATCAATCCATTCATAACCAATAGACATTTCTCGATCAATTCACTGACCCTTCTCTTAGTCCCAGTGGCTAGCTTTACTAACCAAGGTTTCCTATGCTTTTCCTTCTTAAAATCACAAATATCCACTACTCTAGGAGTAATGTAACTATGAGTAGAACCAGTGTCAATAAAAATAGAAACATATTTTTCAACACTCTTACCTGCAACTTCAACCACAGTTGACTTGTGATCTACCTGGCGGTCCTCTAGTGCTGCATAAATTCTAGCGACTACTCTGGCTACCTGACCCACTGTTTCTTCTCCTTGAATGTTATAAGCAATCCTTGCACTTTCATTCTCAAGTGTACAATATCTGAATAAGTGAGGTCCTTCACATTTCCAACATTTGAGTGGACCTTTATCCTAATGTGGCTCTTTAGGCTTTCCACCTATCACCCCAACTAGATTACTCGCAGCTTGGGATGGCCGCTTTTGCTGATTTCTAAATCTAGAAGGTTTGAAACCTTTCCTTCTCTGGTCAAATTTTTAATTCTTCTTGTCCTTCCATGCCTTATGGTAATCAGTTTTACCTTTGCTTTTCTCATAGCAATATTTATCTTTTCTTATTGCTTCCTCGAGCGTTCTTGGTTCATAGAACTCAATTCTATGTTTGTAAGCTTGAGGCAATCCACTTAGAAATCGCTGGATCTTCACTTTTTCATCTCTGATGTACCGGACATACCTTAACAATTCTAAAAACGTATTTGCATATTCATCCATGGTCTACTATCCCAATCTCAGCTCATGGAATTCCTTGATCTTGTCATCATAATACCTATGAGAGAGGTATTTCTGCCTAAAATACTTCTTGAACTATTTCCACTTCAGTTTTATTTCACTGATCCTCTTCACTTGCTTGAAGTGTTCCCACCAAATGGATTCCCTTCCATTCACATTGAATATGGAAACTCTTGCCTCCATGTTTCCTGAATAATCATGCACTTGAAAGTACTTATTTATCCCAAGAATCCAAGCTTTAGCTTCTTGTCCCGTCTTTATCTCACCATCAAAAGTAGGAGGTTTAGATTTTCTAAATTCATATCGAGAGTGATCCCTATGGTGCCTTCTTCTTCTCCTTTTATGAGAAGATGAACTTGTATCCCCGTTGGATTCTTCAGAGTTAGATGATCCACTGGAAGTCCTTCTTCTTTTCCTAGCGCTACTCTTACTGCCTTCTGGTCTTAATGTACCTCATCTAGAATCTATCTTTTTCTACAAGTCTATCAAACTCTGCAATATGGTAGCATTCAACTGATGTTGTTCTTCCTGGGATTTAACCAAGCTTCTCATGATGGCTGCAACTTCAAAAGGTGTCCCCTGGAATCTCCTTCCATTAGATTCTATGTCCTCATTCCCATTATGGACATTTTCTCCCATGGCATCTTCTGCTCGCTTGTAAGAATCCCCAGCATCATACCCATCATGGGTTCTCATGACTAAACCACCTCTTGCTTTACCACACTGTTCTTTCTGGAGTACTGCCCTTGGAAGTTATCTATAGTTCTGCAAATATGTTAATAGCAAACGATTAGATGCATAACATTAATATAATAAAAACTACTTACCTTCTTTTCTAGAAATTCATAAAACACAATTTCACTTAAAACACAAAGTTTTTCTCTCTTTCTTTTCAGATTTGTAATCCATTGACAAACTGCTGAAAACCAACTGAAAGACAGCTGAAAACTACTTGAAAAACTGCTGATAAATTCCTTTGAAAAATCCCAATTTCCTTAGGCCCAATCAGACCTTTCCCCAACTGTCTTTCTGATGCTACAGTGATCGAGACAACTACACTTCCGATCTGCATCGGTGAGCAAGTTAACTGTTCACTTACTCCTTTCCAGTGTTTTCGGCAGCAACCAACTAATCTCCCACTCTGTATCAGCGAGCAAATCATTTGTTGATTGGGTACACAATTTCTTGAGCATCCGCAACGGCGAAAAGTGTTCTTACTTAGGTTTCCGCATGAAAACAAGCTAAGATTCCAATCGGCAATCCAATCATCAACCAATTTCAGTGCCTAAACTCTTCAAAACTTTCCTTCGATCTGGCCTATTATCCCGCATCTTTATTGGTGATTCGTTGGTCTATTTTCATCCACAGTGTCGGCCTCGCAGTGGTCTATCATTCCGAGCATAGGCTAACCTGTTGCGTCGGTGGCTGGGTGCCCTATGCATTGGACAGTTAGTACCTTTGGCTCCAACAACGGAGGCCCACAATTTTCCTTTGTCTTCCATAGCTCACAACTTTGTTGGCAATCGAAGCAACTAATATTTTACGGCATTGGTGCTCGAATGCTCATCGACGGAGTAGTCTAATAATCAGCCGCAACGGTGGACGTTTGATCGACTAACTTTATTTGACATAGCTCATCGGCAACTAAATCAAATAAGCATCAGTGATGTGATCAACTATCCATCACCGATGCCTGATTATTCTGCGACTTAGAAAAAAATTTGAAATTTTTTCTCTCTAGTCTTCCTTTTCACTGCTTGATCGACTCAACTATCTTCTATTCATCGGAAAAATAGTTCCATCAGTGGTTGTAATGACGGCTCATCATCTTCGATATTTTTTTGATCGGCAACCCAATTTGTTGAGGCATAACCTGATCGGCATCGGTAGTCTCTTCTCGTCGGAAGACTAGTGCTCTAGGATTCCGCAACGGTGAGTGAACAAACCACTGTCTTCTTCCAATGGCTGATGATTTCGGGCCTTAGAGAAAAGTTTTGGACTTTCTTTACGGTGTCAACTGTCGTAGG
Source organism: Pseudotsuga menziesii (assembly GCA_001517045.1). NCBI lineage: Eukaryota > Viridiplantae > Streptophyta > Pinopsida > Pinales > Pinaceae > Pseudotsuga > Pseudotsuga menziesii. Next base: position 482,750 of record LPNX010660664.1, read on the forward strand.
CTCTATCCATCAGAAGGATAGTCCTCTAGCTTCCGCAACGGCGACGCTCAAATAGCCAAGCATCAACAATCCATCTGTCTAAGTGTTCTGATGTGCCGACAACCAAACACTTAGAAATTTTCTGAAATTTGTCCTCCTCAATATTCTGTCACATCAACCGTTAGATCAACTATCCGTCAGGTGGCCTTCCCACTAAGTGCTCTGATGGGACGTTGTTCGCTTGATAGTTCTAGCACTTAGAAAAATTTTCTGATTGCTGCTAGGAAGAAGGAAACCTGCCTCTACTATCTAATCTATCATGGCCCATTCAGGCCCATGCTACAACCAGAGCTTTGATACCACACTGTAACATCCCCAACCCTTCGACCAACAAAGAGGATGTCACGATACATCAAATCATCCGGGCATCTAGCCCCATGAACATGGACATACATACATATAATGCTGAAGCATGATACTTGAAACATAAAACATTTTACGAAGCATAATCATTCATATACACAATGGAAGAAAAACATATCAATCAGTATTCATGCAAATATAGATCAACATTTAACATGTATATCATCATTCATCAATGGTAAATATATAATTGTAGACACAAGTTAGGCAAGAGTACTTATCTTATAAAGAACTTGTTCTGCAACCAGCTACGTCACTGCAACGTTCCACCCAACCATAGGCATGCGTGCTCTTTAATATCTCAGCAACGCTGCCACCCGCAAGCCAGGCATGATTCCCCAAGGAATAAGGAAATAACAGGCTTACACATAGCTAAGGATAACAACACCACAAGGGTACACAATTCAACCAATCCAACATAGTTGGGTTTATCATGCGAACAACAGATCAGCCAAGCGAACAAAGTTGGGTTTATCAGGACATCTAGGGGCTAGGAAAGTATAAATGCTAAGCTGGTGAGCTCATTGAAGAGCTACAGACACCAACACCAGAACCATCTTGGCTTCTAGAACACCCACACACACCCAACAGAAGGAAATCAGTCCCTTCTCTGCAACGCAGTCCCTCAGACCCTGATCTCCCTTCTAGTGCTATTCAGGGGTCATGGAGAAGAAAGCCAGCTCAGTAGCTCTGTATATGTGGTTCTCAACCCAATAGGTTTATCAAGCGCCTCAGGCCCTCATTCACCACTCCAATGTAGTCTGAAGAAAAAACCACTACATGCAAGAAGCTAAACAGCTATTCAAGTGTTTACAGGGGAAAAACACAGTCCAACAATCATGGTATTTAACAGCCCATGAGAAACCTTGAATCCATAGCACACGATCCTTCATGCGATCGCTAGAGAGAAAATTACACAGAAAGAAAATGTGAAAAGGAACATACTCCCAATCTTTGCATGAGGGGAAAAAGACACAGCCAAAGGGACAATGTGGAAAATACCACTGACCACACAGCGCAGGGACTCACAACATCCAATTGATCCTCAAAACAATCTCTATAGAACATGCATAGGAAAAGGAAGGGGAGAAGGAACAGACTCCCACTCTATACGGGAAAGACAAAACACAACCCCTCAAGCTATCCCAGAAATCCCAGCCTCAAATCAACGATGGACATAACAGAACAATACCAAGTCTAAATTTGATGGGAGAGATACAAAACTCTACGTGAGCAGAGGAAGAACGTTCCTCTGATTAGCAAGTGGTGTGTGAAAATAATGGCAAACCCCCAACAATGGAATGGTAATACATTTTATCCCCGCCCCGCATGAGGAAGGAAAATAGCCACCATCCGAGAGAGTGGGCAGAACGGTCCCTACGTCGTGGAGGGTGAGAGCAGGCGTGGGAGTGGTATTTTTGCCAACAAATCGATGCTCCCACCTAACAACAAAATGACTAATGGTGGTGGAGACACATGGTTCTTTCCCCATGACTCAAAGTCCAACATCCCCCTTTCCTTATCCTTTGGAATCATGCCCCTTCTCATTTTAGTTACCACTAACATAGCTGGTTGGGTTATTTAATTAAAATGCATGTTTACATAATGCCACAATTAATATATGCCGTGTGTCCCGATTTACCATCAGTGACCATTCCAAATCTGAAACACAACATAACCAAATTGATGGTGGGGCATTGGCCTTTAGCTTCGCACCAAGATTATTTATAATATGTGCAATCAGGTTTAAAACTGGGGTATTACAAATAATAAAAAGAAGGAAAAGATCCAAAGTTGTAGGATTATCCAATACTACAAAATTTTGCAAATATATTTCAAGAACCGCAAGGAATACCTCCTAAGAGGCACATTGATTTTTCTATCGACTTGGTGTTGGGAACAATACCTTCATCTAAAGAACCTTATAGAATGAGTACTCCATAGTTAGAGGAATTACAAATGCAGTTAGAGGAGCTACTAAAGAAATGTTACATAAGGCCTAGTGTTTCTCTTTGGGGAGCTCCTGTTGTTGGGGCTCCGACCCTAAGGGTCCTTAGTTTTGGTAACTCCGGGATTTTTGTGAAAGTGTAAGCGGAGTTATGGCTTAAAAATAGTCTTAGGGGTGTCGCAGGTGGGTCAAAACCCCTTTTTGTAATTAACCCTTGGTGTAAATCTAGGGTTAGGGTTTTGGGCATCCATGGTTTAAGTCCATGGTTTTGTAACAGTGCGCTATATAAATAGGCACTTATGTAAAGAAGTAGGGTTAGGTCTTTAATGATTATCTTACGAAGCTATTGTAATGTGAAGATAAGAGATTGTATAAGGGTTTTTGTAAGATGGTTAAGTCCCAGCTATGTGTGTGGATGACCTCTACAGCTGTGTGCGCGGCTTTGAGGACTGAAAGGATCTACAGCTAAGTGCACAGATCAGAACTGTCGTTTTAGTTGTAAAGAGTTGAATAAAACACAATTCCGTGGACGTAACCCCTACACTAGGGGTGAACCACGTTACATCTAGTGTTGTGGTTCATTTGTGTTGATTTTTTATTATATTTTATGCACTACTAATTAAATAACTGATAAAGTAATATTGCTGTTAATAACTAGCTTCGCTGTGAATTCCCAAATAAGGGTCGTGCAAGTAACTGTTTGTTTATCTAACTGCAAAGATACATATTTGATAATAGAAGCATTGTGTTAAGTGATTATTAATCGTTAAAGACTAAAGGTACAGTAAGATTCTCTCTTCTGCTTGCAGAAACCTGATTCTGCGGCACCCCATAGCTGTTTCGGGTGAGACTGTAGCCTATTCGCAGGTTGCTGCCGAAAGGGCCAACACTGTGGGTCTTTTTTTGGTGCGAAGTTAAAGGTAAAACCCGGGTCTGCCCAGTTAGCCCAACAAATTGGTTCTGTTGCCGGTTGAACTCAGTATTTGTTGAAGAGACATCTACGTCATACCTCGAGGGCTATGTTTTGGCGACCCTCTGTAAAAGAAATTGGTGATTGGATCGAAGTGACCTATTTGAAGTTTGCAGAACAGGAAAATAAAGATCCCCGTCGTAGCGTGGAATTTTTTTTGCAAAGGTACGTCTTTTCCGATGTTCATGAAATTTTATTTGGTACTATACACATAGAGTTTCACCAGTGGTTATCCAGGTTAACAGAAAGGAGGACGAACTTCCAAGAAAACCAGTTTCCTCCCTGGACCCCCGCAAGAATCGCTATCTTGAAAAGAGTGAACAACGCGATCTCGCAAGCCGTGGATTTCTGGACTGCGCAAACTCTCGAAGCATTTGTGATGGAGTTTGCCATCGACACAAGTACCTCCTTTAGTGAAGCTGAACGACAATTTTTCAAAGGACCAAGGGGTAAGTACTTGAACCTATTTAGTTTGAATATTAAAATACTATTGGCTGAAAAAGGAATCTTGCTTATAGAATCAGATTGTTAGGTCTAGTATTGCTAACCTATGATTGGAAGTGACTGGGACTTCGACGAGCAAAGTGGTTTGCTGCGAAGTGGCAAACGATATAAGAGAGATCTCAGCCCCTCTACTAAGTATACCCCTTTAAGCTCTGAAGCCTCTGAGTCTGCCGAAGCCCCCTCTGTTAGAAACCCTCCGATAACCCCGCAGCAGAGACCTATTATCCCCGAGAACCTGTCGCAGTCTAAAAGTAACCCTAGCCCGAGTATCCCTATCGCAGGTTAGTCTTCCCCAGCTAGTTCAAACCCTTCCTCCCCCCCTAGATCCCAAATGGCCCATGTTCATGATGACATCAAACTACCGATTTTTTAAGGAACTGGGTCAGAAGATCCAGAACAGTTCTGGTTTCTATGCGAAGCTGTGTGGACCGCGAAGAACATTATGGACATAGATGTTCGACGAGTGCAGCTGATCACTTCTTTCAGAGACCGAGCCCTAACTTGTTTTATGAAGTTTTCTAGCATGCAGAATCCTATCTTGGCTGACATCAAAGTAGCACTGATCCGACAATTTAAGAAACCTAAATCAAAGTCGTAGTGCATTATTGAGTTAAAAGAGATTCAGCAGCGGTGAGGTGAATCTGTGTGGGACTTTGATCAGAGATTCAAAGTTCTGCTTGACCAAGTTATCTTCACGATTGGACTAGCACAACATAAGGAGTGGTTTATTGCAGCATTATTACCTCACATCAGAGCTCCACTCATGCAACAGAAGGTTGCTGATCAACAAGAGGCCTTAGAGATTGCCATAAAGCTTGAAACTGCACCTGTCGAAGATAACTCTGGCATAGTTCAAATTCAAGCACAACTCGTGGAGATGGATTTAGAGCTTTGCAACATGAAAAAATGGAAATCCACCCGCGAAGAGGTATGGTGTATATGTTGTCGAACAGAAGGCCACGACAAGGACCAGTGTCCGGTGCTGAGAAACTATCTGAATACTGGTGCACCAAACCCGAATCCTAGTGTTCTATGTTGTGATATCTGTCGAACTACTAGCCAGCATCGACCAGAATACTACTATCTATTACAGAGGTATGTTCAAGTCCCAAAGAACCCTTACTATAAATTCTGTAAGTCAGTAGGCCACAACGAAGATGAATGTCGCAGCTTCGACCTTATGAGGGAGCGGACCTACGACACTTATAGGATCTACCCGGATGCACAAGGCAATGATGGAATATGGTTACCGAGGTGGTCGAGGTATTTTTAGAGGTTGTGGTCATGGTATGCCTGGAGGAGGTCGAGGTCAAGTTATTTGCTATAACTGCAATCAGGCAAGACATCTAGCTCGAGACTTTCAAAACCCAACCACGACATGCCGATACTGCAGAGTAGTCAATCATGTCATCGAGCAGTGCCCACAGTTGCTAGCTAAAATCCAAGAAAGGAATAGAAAACCTAGTCCGAGTGTCCAGTTGATTGCTGTCGATCCACGACCAATCCCAGCTGTTAATGTTGTTACAAGAATTGGAGCTACGACAGATGCGCAGTGTCAGGCGAAGTAGCCTGACGAAGCTTGGGTTCGCAAGGCCGTAGAAAAGAATCCAGCATTTGATGTTCGATGAGAAAAAGAAACTTTTTTGGAAGCCAGATAAGACTTTGTTGATCCAGATTTTCCAGCAGCAAACAAGCAGCATCAGCAGCTGCCATCCCAAGAAGACTCACAAGGCCAAGTAAGTACTCTGTCATCATTTTTACAGAGTTGCATCAAATTGTTAAGAAATCAGAATGCCTTAAATGAAGTACAAAAAGTTATTTAGTCTTGCAAACCTCAGCAAAGACCTGGTAAGGAAAAAGCTGTCAGTAGAATTAGAAGGACTCGAAGAGAGATGAGACTACATGCTCAGATAGGAGAATATGACATGAAGGATATTATTTTAGATCTAGGTTCAGAAGTCAATATCTTAACTAAACAAACATGGGAACAAATGGGAAATCCCACCCTTGACTGGTCCCCTATCCAATTGAGGTTAACCAATCAGTAGAGGATTCTACCTTTAGGAAGGTTCCCTAGAGTACCAGTGGATATAGATGGAGTCAGTACTGTAGCAAATTTTGAAGTTATTGAGATCATTGATGATAGTAACCCCTATCCAGCTTTGCTAGGAATTGAGTGGGAAATAGATAGTGATGTGGTTATCAATCTTAAAAAGAGACAAATGACTTTTGAAGGGAAGGGATTGAGAGCTATACTACCATTGGATCCTTCTCAAGGAGAAAGATATACAGAGCTAGTCAGAGAGGAAGATCAGGATATTCTGGACCACATCTATAATATCATAGCTAAAGAAGAAGATTATGTCGAGCCTACTGCCGAAGGTGTAATGGATTGGCAATGTGATAGCTCTTGCATGTCTGATTCAAATGATGGTCTAGAGAATTGGCAGAATCGACTATACGAGCTACATGGCCATCGATGTGCACGAATTACCAAATCTCTTAGATGCCTTAGTGCACAGGCCAGAGATTTTCCTACATATGATGGGTTGACAGACCTAGGAAAATTTATTGCGCAGTTCTCAGAACAAGTGCCAGAATCACAGAGAATGCAGACTCTGGATGTAGCATTAAGAGCTATAGCAGCGAGATGGTGGAATGGCCACAGGAAGTATATTCACAATTGGGAAGCTTGCCAGAAATTTCTATGCCTCAGATTCATAGACCAATCTCAAGAGGTGCGAAGCAAGTTCAATGGGTAGAATAGTCCTCAGGAACATTTGAAGCAATGTTATGTAGCATGGGAACATGTACCTCACGAGGAATGGGTACATAAGTTTGTGCACACTTTGGAAACTATAGCAAAAAACTGGTATACGGAGGTTGAACTCTGACACGGTACTGTAAGTTGGGATGATCTTGTTGATAGTTTTATGCTTACATTTTCTATTAACGAAGTTTGTCCTGCTTTATATGCAACTATTAGATGGATCCGTACTAATATATTTGATGACCAAGAAATAGGGGAATACCAAATAGATTGGGAAGCACAAGAATCTAATGCAGTTGAATGTTACAACCTCGCAATTGACGAGGATGACGATCCACGTAACATTAACATTCCTGAATCAAAAGGAAACTGCAAAGTACACGGACCAGTGGTCGAAGCACCTGAAGTGACTTAGCCTCTAAAGACGTGGACCGTAAACATTGGGTCAGAGGAAAATCCCAAGTATGCTACAATTGGAGATTATTGGGATGATGAAATGGTGATCAAAGTGACCCAACTTCTCCACGAATATCAGGACCTATTTCCGACGAAGTTTTTCGAGATGAAAGGTATCCTTGGTGATATAGGAGTAATAAAGATCCCTCTGAAACCTGATGCGAGGCTTGTGAAACAGCGTCCCTATAGGATAAACCCTAAGTATAAAGAAAAAGTTAGAATGGATCTCGATAAGATGCTTGCCGTAGGAATTATAGAGCCTATCGAAGAGTCCGAATGGGTCAGTCTGATGGTAGTACAAGAAAAGAAGACTAAGGGCGAAATCCGAATCTGTGTCGATCTGAGGAAGCTTAATGATGCATGTCTGCATGATCCCTTTCCCACTCCTTTTACAGATGAAGTCCTCAACAATGTCGAAGGTCAAGAAGTCCACTCTTTTACTAATGGATTTTCAGGCTACCATCAGATCAGAATTGCTCTAGAAGACCAACATAAGACAACTTTTGCTACAGAAATGGGATCCTTTCAGTATACAGTTATGCCCTTCGGATTGAAGAATGCACCTGCTATGTTTTCTCAAGTAGTCATTTGTGCATTTAAAGAATTTATACATAAATTCTTAGAAGTTTATTTTGATGATTGGACTATCTTCGGGTTACTAAAAGATCACATTGCTAGTTTAAGAATTATGCTGGACAAGTGTAGACAGCACCAGATCTCCTTGAATTTGAAAAAATGTATCTTTTGTGCACCCTTTGGAATTTTGCTAGGTCATATTGTTTGTAAGCAAGGATTGATGGTAGACCCTGCGAAGATAGCAATCATTGTGAATTTGCCTCCTCCAAAGTCTGTTAACCAACTTCGTACTACCCTTGGTCACACTGGATACTATAGGAAATTTATTAAAGGATATGCCCAGATCACAGCCCCGATGGAGAAACAGCTGAAGAAAGAGATTAAGTTTGAATGGACGCCTTAATGTCAAGAAAGTTTGGACATTTTGAAATAGAAGATGGTGACTGCCCCTATTTTAGTATTTCCTGATTGGAATAGGGAGTTTCATGTGCATGTCGATGCATCCTCCATCGCTCTGGGTATAGTATTGGCTCAGACAGGTGCAGGTAACATCGATCACCCTATTGCCTTTGCAAGTCGCAAACTGTCAACAACACAGAAGAACTATACCACGACAGAAAGGGAAGGTTTAGCCATGGTATATGCTTTGCAAAAGTTCTGACATTATCTGTTAGGCTCTCATTTTAAGATGTTCATTGACCACTCTGCTTTGAAATATTTGGTTAACAAACCTGTGCTAGGTGGAAGGATATGTATATGGCTCATCTTGTTTCAGGAGTACGACTTTGAGATCATAGTTAAGCCAGGCAGACTTAACCTGGGACCTGACCATCTGTCGAGGCTTGAGTCAGGGGAAGATCCCACTAGCCTGGATGAAGGTCTTCCTGACGCCCAGTTATGTACCATCCAGATGGTTGATGATTAATTTTGGGATATTGTTCAGTATTTGGCTACAGGATACGCACCGTTGGAGATGACAACTCAGTAGAAGAAGCAGTTGGTGGTTCGAGCTGCTGATTTTACTTTAATAGCAGGACAACTATACAAGATGGGACCAAATCAAATACTGTGCAGATGTGTCCTCGAGCATGAAAAACCATTGATCTTGGCTGAAGCACATTCTGGAGTAGCAAGATGTCATTATGCAGGGAAAGCTACAGCACAGAATATTTTGGCAGCTAGCTTGTGGTGGCCTACACTTCATAAGGATGCTAGGGAGTACTGCCACAGTTGTGATATCTGTCAAAGGACAGGAAAACCATCCAGGAGGGATGAGATGCCCCTCATTCCATAGGTAACTTTACAGGCTTTTGACAAATGGGCTATTGATTTTGTTGGACCCATAAACCCCCCTGCAAAGAAATCAGGAGCAAGGTATATTATTACAGCAACTGAATACCTTACTCGTTGGGATGAAGCTCAACTAGTCAAGGATTGTAGCGCTGCTACAACTACGAAGTTCATCTTCGACAATATCTTAACAAGGTTTGGATGTCCTAGAATTCTTATGAGTGACCAAGGGTCACACTTTTTGAATAAAACTATTGAAGCATTGACTGAAGAATTTTAGGTATATCACCAAAAGAGTACTGTGTACCATCCTCAAGCAAATGGAACTGTGGAAGCCTTTAATAAGATTCTTGAGCAAGCTCTGACCAAGGTTTGTAATATTAATAGAAATGATTGGGATCTTAGAATCCCGGCAGTGTTATGGGCTTATAGAACCACTTGCAAGAAGTTAACATGTCACACACCTTTTAGGCTGGTTTATGGGCAAGAAGCAGTTATGCCAATGGACTATATTGTTCCTAGTCTCAGAATAGCTGGTTTCACAGAGATGGATGACCCAGGTATGTTGAATAAAAGGCTAGCCCAGATAACAGAACTAGAAGAAGACAGATTCATTGCAGGGTTCCAGCAGTAAGTGCAGAAGGCTAGAGAAAAAGCATGGCATGACAGGCATATCAAAAAGAAGCAATTCCAGAGTGGTGATCTTGTACTCTTGTATGACAGCAAATTCATGAGGTTCCCCGAAAAGTATAAGACCCATTGGAAAGGACCTTACATAGTTCAGAAAGTTAGTGATGGTGGCGCAGTCCAGTTAGCCAAATTAAACGGAGAAACTTTGCCTTCCATGGTGAACGGAAGTCAGTTGAAGAAGTACAGGGACAAACTGGGACCCTCTAATTAGAAATAATACAAGAAAGAAGAGTCTAAGTACCAAGAACAGTTGAAAGAGGGTACTAGACTATAATTAAGCTGTCAAAAGGTCACGGGTCACACGTCACATGTAAAGTCGAAGGTCCTTAGCACGGCGCAGCTAAAAGTTGAGTCACAGATTAAAATTATGACTGCCCGGGAAGATCATATTTGGCGGCATTGGCACGTGCTCTACATTGACCGTCCTCAATGATGAGGTTTTACGAAATCTAGTGGCACATGTATGATATCCACAACACTTGGGTCAGATCCGCTATCCATCATGACCCACTATCACAAATCCTGATCGCCAGAGTCCTTAAAAAGACATCCAGCTCCCACAGTTCACCGTCTATAGTTCTACAGTTCAGACCATGTCGAATGACTGTAAAGCCCAGAAGCTGTTACGAGCGGTCAGAGAGAGAAGTCTGCAGAACCTTTTGAACAATCCACCGAAGTAGACATGCCTGACCACGACACAAATAAAGGCAGAAGTTCACTCTAAGAGATCCGAAGAAAGGTAGAAGTGCGCTCTACGTCGCACAAAGAAAATCCCTGGTCTGCATGGGAAAATTCTGCAAAATTCCAAGCTATAGCCTCCTGGGTTAGCAGAACGAGGGCAGCTATTTGTCTTATGCACCTTGATATGTAATTCTGAGGGGACCCAAAGTTGTGGATGGTCAAGTGCTCAGAAAACAGATTGAAAGAAGGGGCTGCTGACAGATTCAGAAGGTTGTTACCAGCATAAAAAGTCCAAAGGAAATGCACAAATAGCCAATGACCATATGAATGGCTTCAGCACACTGCACACTACATATCACTAGCAATATTTTCCCACCAGAAGAGTCACAGAGTGCCCCGAGACGGGCCACAAGTGAGTCTTAGGGGCCTATTGGGGCTCCGACCCTAAGGGTCCTTAGTTTTGGTAACTCCGGGGTTTTTGTGAAAGTGTAAGCGGAGTTACGGCCTAAAAATAGTCTTAGGGGTGTCGTGGGTGGGTCGAACCCCTTTTTGTAATTAACCCTTGGTGTAAATCCAGGGTTAGGGTTTTGGGCATCCATGGTTTAAGTCCATGGTTTTGTAACAGTGCACTATATAAATAGGCACTTATGTAAAGAAGTAGGGTTAGGTCTTTAATGATTATCTTACGAAGCTATTGTAATGCGAAGATAAGAGATTGTATAAGGGTTTTTGTAAGAAGGTTAAGTCCCAGCTGTGTGCATGGATGACCTCTGCAGCTGTGTGCGCAGAGGGGTTTTTGGTGAAAAGGAAGATCTGTAGCTATGTGCGCAGAGGCCTGCTATTGTGTGCACGGCTTTGAGGACTGAAAGGATCTGCAGCTAAGTGCGCAGATCAGAACTATCGTTTTAGTTGTAAAGAGTTGAATAAAACGCAGTTTTGTGGACGTAACCCCTACACTGGGGGTGAACCACGTTACATCTGGTGTTGTGGTTCATTTGTGTTGATTTGTTATTATATTTTATGCATTGCTAAGTAAATAATTGATAAAGTAAGATTGTTGTTAATAACTAGCTTCGCTATGAATTCCCAGATAAGGGTCGTGCAAATAACTGTTTGTTTATCTAACCGTGAAGCTACATATTTGATAATAGAAGCATTGTTTTAAGTGATTATTAATCGTTAAGACTAAAGGTACAGTAATATTCTCTCTTCTGCTTGCAGAAACCTGATTCTGTGGCACCCCATAGCTGTTTCGGGTGAGACTGTAGCTTGTTCGCAGGCTGCTGCCGAAAGGGCCAACACTGTGGGTCTTTTGTTGGTGCGAAGTTAAAGGTAAAACCCGGGTCTGCCCAGTTATCCCAACACCTGTGTTATTTGTGAAGAAGAAATATGGAACTCTAATACTTTGCATAGATTATAGACAATTGAACAAAGAAACGGTTAAAAAAAAGTAGCCCTTGCCAAGAATTGATGACTTGGTTGATCAACTAAGAGGATCCAAGGTGCTTTTAAAAATATATTTCAGGTCGGGATACCACCAAATTAGAATTAAGAATGAGTATATCAATAATACAACATTTAGAACAAGTTATGGACACTATGAGTTCATAGTAGTACCTTTTGGTTTAACAAATGCACCTGCAGTATTCATGTGTTTATTGAATGGAGTCTTCAAAAACTACTTAGATAAGTTTGTGATTGTCTTCTTGGATGACATCGTTATCTATTGTAATACAAAGGAATACCATGAAGAACATCTAATCCTAGTAATGCAAGTGCTTAGAGAACATCAGTTGTATGCCAAATTAAGCAAATTTTCATTTTAACAAGGAAGAATCCACTACCTAGGGCATATCATATCTGAAGAAGGTGTTACAATAGATCCTAAGAAGATAAGAGCCATTATGGAATGGTCAAAACCTAAGAATGTATCAGAAGTCATCTCCTTCATGGGGTTAGTTGGATACTACCGAAGGTTCATCGAAGGATTCTCAAAGTTGGCTCATCCTATCACATATTTGCAAAAGAAAGGTGTGAAGTTTAAATGGACTTCTAAGTGTGAAGATAATTTTAAAAAACTTAAGGAAATGATTACCAGTGCACCAGTGCTAAAAATTGCGAACCCCAAAGGAAACTTTGTTGTATGCACGGATGCATGCAAGAAAGGAATTGGTGGAGTATTAATGCACGATGGACATGTGATCAGTTATGAATCTAGAAAGTTGAAGGAACATGACCAGAACTATGCCACCCATGAATTATAGCTTCCATCTATCATCCATGCTTTGAATATGTGGAAACATTATCTAATGGGTAAAACATTTGAGTTGAGAACTAACCATGATGGGTTAAAATACTTGTTTGAGCTGCCTAATTTGGATGCAAGACAAAAAAGGTGGATGGAGTTATTATGTGAATATGACTTTGACATCAAGCATATCAAAGTTAAGGAAAATAAAGTAGTCGATGCACTTAGTAGGAAGATGCATGTGATGCTTGTAGCATCTATGAGCACTAGCACATCATATTTGAAGGATACTATCATTAAATCCGGTGTTCTAGATGAACTTTATCAGTTGGTGAAAGAAGGGTTGAAACAACATAAATTCCACAAAAATTTGATAAGTAGAAGTTTAAAGAAAATGGGATACTCATGCACACAGATAGAGTTTATGTCCCTGATGTTGGAGATATAAGGAATATGGTTATGAAGGAAACAAATTATGTCCCTTATGTCGGACATTCAGGATATGATAAAATAGTAGCAGCAGTAAGGAAACAATACTATTGGAAAGGGATGAAGAATGATGTTGTAGAATATATAGCTAGGTTCATGGAATGCAAAAAAGTTAAAGTTGAGCATTGACATCCAACGGGATTGTTGCAACCCTTGCCTATACCAGAATGGAAATGGGATGTGGTGATGATGGATTTCATCACCAAGTTACCTAAGACGAGATTGCAAAATGATGCAATCATGGTTGTGGTAGATAAGTTGACTAAGGAAGCACACTTCATTCTAGTAAATACAAATCACAAAGCAGCTAACATTGCAAATATTTACATGAAAGAAGTAGCCAGATTGCAGGGTATTCCGAAGGCTATAGTATCAGATAGAGATTCAAAATTTACTTCTAACTTTTGGAAAGGATTGTTTGAAGGGTTTGGTACAAGTCTAAAGATGAGTACAACTTACCACCCTCAGAAAGATGGACAAACAGAAAGAGTTAACCAAGTAGTTGAAGATATGTTAAGGATGTATGTGATGGATAAACCATCTAAGTGGAAATATTATTTACACTTGGTGGAATTTTCTTATAATACTGGATATGATTCCTCTTTGAAGATGAGTCCTTTCGAGGCCATGTATGGAAGGAAGTGTAATACTCCCATCAGTTGGGATAACCCAACAGATAGAGTCATTTTTGAACCAGAATAATTAGAGGATATGGAGGATAAAATGGTTAAGATAAAGTAGAATCTAAAGGTAGCTCAAGACAGGCAGAAAAGTTATGCAAATCAAAACAGGACCTCCGGACAGTTCAAGTTGGGGATCATGTGTTTTTGAAAGTCAGACCCAAGAAGAGTTCCTTAAAATTGGGAAATTGCTCCAAGCTAGCTGCTACATGATGTGGACCTTTTGAGGTCTTATCTAAGATAGGACCTGTTTCTTATGAGTTGACCCTACCTGCTTGCCTTAGAGTACATAATGTGTTTCATGTGTCTTTATTGAAAAAGTATATACCTTATACTAACCATATAATTGATTGGAATGTGATCCAGGTCACTAGAGTACTTTTATTTTCTTTATTGATATAAAAATATATGTATGAACATCATACTAATCATGTGATTGAATGGATTATTATACAGGTGGAACCAGAAGGGGATTTTCCGATACAACCTGTTGCCATTTTGGGCAGCAAGGTCAAGCTACTTCAGAATAAAGAAATCAGGCAGGTAAAGTTCCAATGGACCCATTATAGTCCTAAGGATTCCACTTGGGAGCTTTATCATACCATGAGGGAAGTATACCCTCATCTATTCTGAAATTTTGTGGCATGTATGTAATATGCATCGAGAAAGATAATTTGTTTAAGGGGGAGGGAGATGTAATACCCTAGTTGTTAAGTCCCAGAATTATCATCCTTCATGTGACTTATGTTCTCTTGCATTATGGACATATGATATTTTATATGATTGTGGAATTTTTATCCTTTTCATGATTAATTTAATTAAGGACTTATTATTAATGTTTGATAACATGACCTTGTAATTTGGCACTATTATCAATGTTAATGTTATTACTAGAATCTATGTTATCTTCGAATGTTGTTAATGATTTATTAAATAAACAACTGGCTCAACAAAGGAAACTAAAAGAGTATGGGGGACCATGCATTCCACAAAGTGAGGGGGAATGGGGACATCCCTAGCGCCTTATAACTTATTGTTGACTTAACTTTGGTTATCCCAATTCATATTTGCACCATGGTGAGATTAATAATGTTCGTCACCCAAACCTTGTACAAGGAACCCTATTCTCAATAATTATGGACCGTGGAGATATTTTTGCATATTGTGCACACATTAGTGGGCCCACATTCCATAGGGAGCCCTCCTTGGGAATATATTCCCTCGTATTTATGTGTTTATGGTAATTTATGAGCCCTTTTCCTAGTTTATAGGGATGTAAGCTGTTTTCTAGATTCCACTCTTACACCATGCATTGATGATCCTATTTTTGTGATTCCATGATATTTATGACCCCATTAGATGCCCTATATCACCTATTTTGACCTCATTGATGTTTTGTAACCCCTTTTATGCATTAGTTTGCCTCCATGTGCTCTTCATGGCTCCACTCCATAGTTTTTTGGTAACTCCTCCTCATGGTGCTAATTCAGGAAACAAAATCTTTTCACTAAGCCACCACTCCACTAATTCAAGTTAATTATCCATGATGAATATTAAACCTTACCTCTCTCTAATTTGGGTTGATCCATTTGGGTTAGAGTGGTCCTCATTATCCTATAAATACATATGCCATCTCCTTGTTGAAGTTAATCTTGAGATTTAGACCAAGTGATTTATGATATTCAATCGTGTTGGGAATGTTGATATTATTGAGAGTTTGTTGAGACTTAGAGAAAGTCTTTTTTTTCCCTTTATTCCATTATATCACTCCAATAGTATAGGTTCTCACATAGAAAGTCAGGAAATGGGAATGGTGATCTAGGTCACATCCCATAGGTAGTGGAGACGGACATGAAAGTAGTAGTGGGAAGTGTTGTATATCTCGAAAGAGGTAGTTTTGAGAGTAGTGAAACTAAGCCAGACTCTACCTATGGATCTATTGTCTCATCTTGAGGGTGACCTGTTCAAGCAAGGAAGGCTTGACAATGTCTACGGCTGGGAGGAAAGTTGTTCTACTATAGCCAGTTGCTTATATTTGAGTTAATTATTTCTCTTATGTTATGATTTCATTACATTATTTTATTTGGTATATGTGCAATGATGGTTGATTGGGTTGTTTGAGTGTTCATGTATTGAATGCTGGGATATGCATGAAGGATGAATCTCATATAGTATGGAATTTAGTTTCTATTCTCGTTACCTTCTTTCTATTCTTCTTCTTCATAACT
This sequence comes from Pseudotsuga menziesii, assembly GCA_001517045.1. NCBI lineage: Eukaryota > Viridiplantae > Streptophyta > Pinopsida > Pinales > Pinaceae > Pseudotsuga > Pseudotsuga menziesii. The sequence continues at coordinate 498,682 of LPNX010660664.1, forward strand.
AGAAATTGTAATTTTGGCTCTATTTTATTGAGAGGGGTCCAACCATATGATCTGGTTCGACCATCTATGCTAATTTTTGTATTTTGAGACCTGTTCCATTGTGTCTGAAGCATTATTTCCAGTTAACAACACCTTTTGTTTTATGGTGCAAAGAGGACTAGTGAAGCTCTAGTACATGGAAATAAACGAGAAAATAGTCGACGTGTTGACCAAGACTCTAGCCAGAGTGAAGTTCGAGTACTTCATAGAAAGACTTGGTATGATCTAAATCGAGACCCATCGAAAGAGGGAGTGATGTGCTCTATCATAGCTAGAGATTTTGGTTGTCTGAGCGTAACATCCTGGAAAATATTGTAGGTTTCTCACATGTAATCAGTCCTGTTGGTTGTCCTTGGATGTAATAAGTCTTGGGGAAGCTCGCAGGTTATCCTTGGATGTAATCTGTCTTGATATGATTCTATGCTAGAAATAGTGGATGCATAATATCTCACATGTGGAATGAGAAAGGTTGTATGAGTGGGAAAAATGCTGGTGAAGCAAGATGCTCATATGCAATTAGTCATGTAGGTTTTTGATGCAAGAGCATCTGGCTAACCATTTCAAATTCCAAGTTCAATGTTAGAAAAATCCAGGAATTGGACTCCACATTTTGAGTTAATAGTCCCTAGACTATTACATCATTAATAACCTATGTTTTTATGAAATTTCTAGATAGTGATGAGTCATTCTGCTTAGTCATAGTTTGTTAGAGTAGTAGGAACAATGATGGGTCGTGACTCCCTACGTGGAGATTAGTCGCTGAACTATTTGTTTGGACAGAGACATTTTTCCCTTATGCATGGTAGTGTCTGTTACAGAACCGAATCAACGGGGGATGCAACATCTTAGGATAAATAGCTAAGTTTGAGAAGTAGTATGGGTTCTGCTTTCAGGGCAAGGATTGTAAATTTGTAGAGGGAAGAACAGACTACATCTGTCTTTATTTGTAAATGGGTTGCAGAGACTGAAAGAGAGCCAGTTGTGTGTGTTTCTTTCTTTTATTGTTTAATATAAATATTAGCAGTGTGTGTTGTAGTATTATTAACTTTGATGTATGCATTGTTGTGAATGGTGTCGCTATGCAGAGCTGACTATGGCGGTTTTCTGAACATCGACATGTTTTCATGAAACTATTGGTTCAAATTCCAAATTGATGATCGAATGAACTAAAGTATAGGTAGATGCATACATAGAGGTGCTAAGTTGATAAATCGTGTAGGCTAAAGGTTGGATTGATCGACCTTTAATCAATCCGCACCCAAATCCAATTCTTATGCCTTAACAAGTTTTGCAGAAAATGAATGGTGAAGATCGAGGCCGCAGAGTGTTATCAACCCAAATGGTACTTCTTCATCCAAGTGCCGACACTTCATATGTTAGTACAAATAAGGACACTTTTGGATTGAAGGTTGCCTAAACACTATAAATGGGCATGACATGAGACGCATTCACTATCCAACCAGCTTGCCATTTTATCTTTCTATATGTTGATTTTCATACGTGACTATCTTCACTGAAACCCACGTACATACGCGACTATGTTCATTGACAACCTGCGTACTGTATGTGACTATTCTCATTGCAACCCGCATGCAAATCTGTGCATGGGTTTCCCTTAAAGAAACCCGCGTGCCATACGCGAGTTGCCAGTATCAATAGTCATGTACACATCCATTTGACATTAAAAATAATAAAACATGATTAATGGAGATTTGCTGAGCCCTAATCATTAACTATCTCAACTGTCTCAACCTCCTCAACCTTCGAAACTGCTCTATTTCCCAAAGTATAAATAGAGGCCTTGGGGAGGGCATTAATCAATCAATATTGGAGAGCAAAGTTATGCTGGTGGTATATTTTCAAAAGTCTTTGGAGCAGCAGAAGTTAGAGTCCTTTGGTTGCAGAGGAGTCCTTGTCTTAGGCATTGGGTTGTACACATATCTCATTCACTACTATTAATAAAGAGAATTCTTCTTCCAACTTTGTGTTGTGTCTCTTTCATGTATCATGGTTGATGAATATATTTGATTAAGTACTCTATATATTTTTTATCTAACAGGTCATATATACATGTATAATATTGCACTTGGAGAATTTTCTCTTTGCAGTGAAGGAGGTGCATCCCTGAAAGCTTTGGAGAGGAGCAGAGTGGGAGAAGATAAAGCTAGGATCAACTGTTGGTAATCGGGTGAGTCTAAAATTTCTTCCTATTTCCTTTCTGTACTTTAAAGCTGATTGTCTACAAGTTTTAGAAGTAAGTTGGTAACCCCAGACCCTAGGTTACAAGGGCTTTTATTCCTGTACAACAGAACTGGAGACTCTACTGGGGAGCCCAGACTGCTGTGGGTTATTTCTGTTGACCGTTGCCTAGTATTTTCCTTGATTCAGTGTGTGGTGTCGTGTCTTGGTTCATGCTTAGAGTAGTGTTTGAAGACCTTGAAATTTTTTCTTTTAATTAGAAAATTTTATACCTGTATGAGGGTTGCTCTTACACACAGTCACGTACAGAGGTTTGCATATGCGGGTTGCTATATAGGATAGTTGTGTACAGTACGTGGGTTTCCCTTTTACACCGTCATGTACAAGCCTGAGCATTGAAATTTTTGGGCTAGGGTTTTCTTATTCTTGTCCCTCTATAAAGTTTTTTTGCTGGTTGGCCTTCCTTATAAAGATTGCACTGTGAGCTTGATGACCTTGTTAGCCACACACTGTGTTTTCTTGTAAAGCCCTTGAGTTCTTATTGTTTGGATTGTCTTCTGTTAGCAACTTGAAGTGGATTTTCCTGTTTGGGTTATAGGTTCAAGTGTTGGTTGTCTGAATCAGTGATCAGGGTTCTAGACACTATATATCCCATTCTATTTTTGGATAGTATTTGGTTTTCCACTTGCCTTTGTGAGATCTCAGTGATTTCCTTTCATTGTGTCCACCCAAGCTAGGGTTCCAAGTCTTCCTTAGGTGGTTGAAATTTGGTCTTATTAATCTGTTTACTTCACTTTGGTTACTTTATACAGTTAGTTTTGTTCAAGCATACTCAAGTTTTGTGCATTTAGGTGCATAGTAGTCTTTGAGCATTTTAAAAAGTGAAAAGAAAACATTTAGAAGATTTTGCATTTGATTTGCATATAGTAGTTTTGTTTTCAATTTTTAGAATATAATCTCAAAAAACTACAAAAATATAGTCTTAGTATTCTCTTTTTCATTGCATTTTCATCAATTTATATTTACAAAAAGAAAAATAAAGCTTGTTTTTTTTAAGTCGTGATAATTTGCTTTGGAAGTATACACATTTGCTTTTTATATTTCTTATCAAGTCAAAAACATCATAGTATTTCACTCCACTTTCCTTCTGAGTAAAAAATATCCCTTAAAATGAACGCAATAATTAAAATTTATTAGTAATTTTTATTTTTTAGGGCCATACACCTACTAGCTTAGGCTAGACTTGTGGGATAGGAAGTGTAAACTTCCCATAAGTATTAAAATTCAGACATAGTGGGCCAATCGATAAGTAAACCCTTCTCTTTATTGATAGTACCTAGGAAGCTCCTCTCAAACGGGAGTAAAGCACGAGGCCGCATGGAGGCATTGGACTGAGGAGATAACCCTCTGATTCCTTGTCGAAACGTAAATTAGGATTTTTATGCATATGGGGATTCTGTCCTAGACAGAGTTTCGGGATAAAATACCCTTCCCATGCGTACGAATCAAGCTTGTGACTATCCCCCTAGAATGTTAGTATAGTTAAGGTAGCCTCTAGTCTCTTGACATCTAGGGTTCATACCTAGGTAAACTGGAATGCTATTTCTGGTTCACCTTGGATGGGCTTGGAAGGTAACCCTTGTTGAAAGTGTAGGAAGGTGGTGGGTGATTCCTTCGCTTGTGCCTAATAACCTCTTCAAGGATGCCAAGTAACTATTTTTCATCTTTTTTCGGGAAAGCATATCTTTTACCCTTGCTGAATGTTGAGACTTTAGGATTTTCCGTAGTGATTGCTCTGTGGTTTGTTTGTGCTTAGATGACCTTAGGGTTTGAATTGTCAAATTTACAATCGTGGAGGACCAACCTATCAGAAGGCCACGAAGGTTGTAAAACCTTCCTCCTCTCATCACATTGTGGAACCTCCACCTCCACCTCAAAGGCGGAGATTGGACACAGACAGTTCATTTGAACCGATAGGAGTAAGTGAAGTTCCGGGTGAACCAGAACTTGGGGAAAACTATTTTGATTTTAACACAGTTGATATAGAAGAATTGTAGGATGACGAGTTTGCAAGGAATTTTAATAAACCCTTGACTGACTTAAATGATCGTGTGATCATCTAGGTTTTTCATTTTGATCCACCCATGTTTGGTGTCCCTGTGGGTAGGGTAATGTCTAGTACAGGAGAAAGATATTTTGTTTCCACCTCATCCACTCCTGTCGAAGGGGTACTACCTCCCTAGGTAGGTGCCCCTAGATCTAGTATACCTACTATGCCCCTAACTCTAGAGAGCCAAGTGGTTAAACTGTCATTTCCCACAAGCCTAGTAGGTGCTTCTGGTGGCGGTCTGGTAGGATCCTTGGCTTTTGTCCAAGGATTCCCTTGGAATGGGGGGCATATTCCCCCATCCATTCCATATGTAGGCCCATCACCCTCTTATGTAGGAGTGCAATTTGGAAACACTAACCCTTACGGGAAAGGTTTTCAAACTCCGGTCTCATCCCCATTCAAGAGCTCTCCCTTTTCATTGTTTAGCGGAGGGATACTTGCTCCTATTTTTCAAACCCTAGTTTCGACTGGGATGGCCAGAACCTCTTGTACTACACCTCCCACCCATAATCCTATGGCTTATGGATGGAATCCATTCCAAAGTAACCCATACACTTCACAACCGGTGGCAGGGGGCAACCCCACCTTTACATATGGGAATTTGTGGGCAAGTCCTTCTAATCCTCATTCTGGCACTTTTAATGCTCCGGTTAGACCTAAGCTTCCTTTCCTGGAAATGTTAAACTTGCTAGATTTCTATAAATTTATGAACAACCCTATGAGGCATGATCCCTCCTGGACACCTGTCCCCACCAAATTCCCATCAAACATCCCTAAATTTGAAGGTAAAGTTGGTGAATATCCTGGGGCTCATTCCACCACTTTTCATTTATGGTGTTCTTCCAATTCACTGAATGAAGATTCAGTTAGGTTGAGGTTGTTCCAAAGAACCTTGATGAGTACTACAGCAAAATGGTACATTGAGTTTCCTTCTTCTGTGTTCAGTAGTTTTTGGGACTTGTCTAATGCATTCCTTAGCCACTTTCAGCTTCCAGTCCAATATGATTTCAGAATGGTCTTGTTATCTACCTTCTGGAAGAACAAGGCTACCCACATCTTAGATCACATCCAAGAGTGGAGGAGGCAGAAGAGCCTTATTAAAGCCACTATTCCTTCTGAGTTCTTATTAGAGTGGTTCATTAAATCCCTATTTCCTTATATATCTAAGGACGTATCTACTTCAGGAGTGACGAATGAGGAAGAAGCTATCCTTAGGGCCTAGTAATTAGATTTGATTTATTCTCAATCTGGGATCTTGTATGAGATTATCCCTGAGGCACCGAGGCCTATCCACGATGCAGAGAAACCTAAGCTTGGATCCCATGCTGATGGTGTGGTTGGGTCCGTAAACTCTCCCACTGTAGAATCTTTGGCCAAACAGATCCATTAGCTGTTTTTCAAACATTCTGCGGTGGAGGCAGCAAAGGCTTCCCCCTCACCCCAAAATGCAAATGTTTTTGCACAGACCTCTCAGAAGGGAAATCAGCAGCTCGGTGGGAAAAAGAAGAGAGGAAAGAAAGGGGAGGGAAATCAAAACAAGTAGAAACTTGTGAATAATGCTGATGGGGGCAAGAAAGAAAATAAAAAATTGAAATTCCCATGTAAGTTGTGCCATGAGGATCACCTCACCCATCTTTGTCCCCTTATGGAACAATCCCAGAAGCTACTAAAATCTCAACAACTAGCTGTCTTGAAGGATCCCTTTCCCCAAGGGCAGGATTCTACTTCAGCTTCTAATGTAGCAGGGGGCACTCCAAATGCCCCTGACCCCAATTATATTAACATGGTTTGATCTTTGACTTTGCTACAGACCAGGAATAAGAACCATGAAAAAGAGACCTCTGAGAAGGGTAACTCTATAGGTGAAACTTCTAACCCTCTCACGATCGAGAAGCCTGCTGAAACTATGCCTAAGATACCGAAAGGTGTCTTTAAGAAGACTTTGCATAACCCTAATGCTAGAGCTGCTTCAAACTACTTTGTGGTTGAATACTTGGCCCAAACCCCTTGTGCAATGTCAGCTTTAGAGGTGTTACAGAGCTATCTCGCCCAGTGGGATGCACTCTTAGCAGCCTTAGGCACTATGGACTCATTGAGTCTCATGGTGAAATTTCACTTGTACGATGTTCAAATTTTCCTACCTTACCATGTAGCCTTATCGATAGATGTCATCCATGGTAGAAAGACCATTGGAAGGGTAGTTGTCGATGAGGGTGCTTCTACATGTGTTATGTCCTTATCTTCTTGGAAAGCTCTAGGATCCCCAAAGCTGGTTCCGTCAAACACCCTACTTACTGCTTTCGATAGGAGTTCATTCCATCCGCATGGTATCCTACCGGATTTCAAAATTAAGCTAGCAAGGAAAGCGGTGTCTGTTGAGGTAGAGGTGATTGATGCACCCTTAGATTATAACCTGCTTTTGGGAAGAAGTTGGACTTATGCCATGTCTGCTATTGCATTGGGCGTCTTTTGCGTGGTAGTGTTTCCACATGAAGGGAAGTTGGTTACTATTGATTAACTCAATTTTACTTGGAAATGCCACATGGAGTCTGATGAGTCCTCTTTGCCATTGGTTGATCAGGTGAAACCTACTACTGAGAGCTTGGTGGCTGGAATGTGCACATCATTGATGGGCACATTTGATATTCCATCCCCGATTAACTATATAGGTTCTACTAGTGTGGGGAATTCCATAGCCACGGTTTTTGATAGGACTGATCCTTGGATTCTCCCTTCCCCCCATGAACCTGAAGTGCCCTTATCGGCAGTGGAAGTGGCTTACCAAGCTATCACCCAAACCACTGTTGATCCCATTCTAGACCCTCTCACAGTCTAAGAGGATCTGGAAGAAGTCTATTTGCCTGCATGGGAAGAAAACTCTTTGCATTTTATAGACTATTTAGATATGGTTTTACCTTCTGATGAAGCCATTCTGGAATTCATGTGTGGACATGATAAGGTCTGCGAAGATATTCACCATCAATCCTATTTTCTTCCAAAGCTAAGCAGGATAGAGAATCAAGAGTTTCATATGAGACTGGAGGATGATGTTGATATACCCATCAATCCCTTACCAAGGGAAGGAATTTTTGCTGAGGGGAATATGGCAAATATTTCCACTACTATCCCTATCAACATCTCAATATATCCCGACGCTGTGGAAAATATACATATTGATGTAAACTGCTCTCTTGAGGAGATTGCAATCTATACGTCCTTGTTCAAGGAATTTCGCAACGTCTTTTCTTGGTCATATGAGGATATTCTAGGAATTTATCCATCGATAGTTGAGAACGAGATCTGAACATACCCTAACGCTAAACCTGTTCGACAAAAGTTAAGCCCTATTAACCCGTGCAAAGCAGCGACTATGAAGGTTGAAGTTGAAAAACTGTTGAAAGTCGGTTTTATTTAATCCCATAGCTCTAACGGAATGGGTATCCAACCTTGTTCCTGTTGATAAGAAGCAAGGGACCATACGCATCTATACTGACTTTCGAGATTTGAACAAAGCTTACAAAAATTTTCACATTTGCAGACACATGAAATAGGCAGTGATCATGTAGAAGATAATATGCAGAAAGAATTTGATCTTCAACTGGAACATGTTCAGGTACACAGGGTGCTCCCAAAAGACTGAACACTTTCAGAAACTGCTTCACACAAATAGATCACAGATCAACACACCGATGTTTGTCATGTGGTTAAAACCCTCGAGAGGGAAATAGTCCACGACCCTAGCCAAATAGCTACTTGGAGTAATTTATTATGCAAAAAAAATAAAGTTACATGAGCTTCTCATAATTGATCAACTAGCCAAGAACCCTCTATGCTCTTTAAATAGAGAACATATACCAATTGGGTGTTAATCCACAGATCAATGGTAGGTATTATCTAAGAGAAGTTGAACCATCAGATCATTCTATGTCTAGAACATATCATGACCATCGGATTATAATATTTACAAATGCATACTAATGCATACTAAAGAAACACACTTTTACCTAACAGATATATTACACAAGTTGATCTTAACTAACTTGTAAGTGTCTAAATATCCTAACATCCCCCCTTAAGAATAACTTGGGATAAGATTGAAGGATTTACAAAAGTGACACTATTAGGATAAGGAAGGAGGCATTAGAGCCTATCCCCCCTTAAGGACACATTCCTGAACTCCTAACATAGACCGAAGTTTAGAAAATTTTGCTTCTGTAAGAGACTTGGTGAAGATGTCTGCAACTTGATCATCTGTAGGGAAATAGAGCACTTCAATAACACGATTATGAACAATATTTCTGATGAATTGCATGTGTATCTCAATGTGTTTGTGTTGCTGCTACAACTTTTCTCCCCAAATCTCTTAAACTTTGGGTCCCTCCTCCTAACTGAATATCACTTCAGGTTGTTTCATCCTTGATGTTTCTTCGGTCATGCTTTAAGTCTGGATGTTGTGAGCAATTTATATACGGTCTGTTCCCAAAATTTGTTCGTGCTTGATTTTCTTGCAGCGGGTCACATAGTTGGGTTTAGTTTTGCCAATTATCTTTGATAAGCCGTCGTTTTGAAAATGAAATGGTCCTTGACTGTTGTTGATTTTTAAAGGCTTTCGAACACTTGATTTTTTTGTCAAATCAGTTGTTTTTGTTCTTTTTCCCTCCGCCGTTGTGGCTCCCAAAGTGGTTTAGCGTCCAAAGTCCAAATCGCTCCGACATCCGATTCGTACTTGTCTTCAATTGCTTGCCCGTAGCTCTTACCCTTCCGCCGTTGTGTCTGGGGAAAGCTATTGAGATTCCGATTTGAATTTCTTTCGACGTCTAATTAAGCTCTCTCCTGCCCGCGTTTCACATCTTTTTAGCACCCGTCTTTCCTCCGTTATGACCAGGAAGTCCTTTTGGCGTCCGATGTCAAAGTCACCCGATCTCCGATGGAGTTTTCTCACCCACAGCTTTGAGTCACGCCTCTTAGTCTTCTTTTCCTTCCCACCGTTGCAGCTGAGCCAAGCCTTTGACTTCCGATGTCAGTATCTTTTTGACTTACGCCGTGGTGCACCAGGCCATTTGTTTTGTGGAGAAGTTGTTTCAATTTGTATAATCTACCGCTCTGTTTCATAGCACAGTCCCAAATGGATAATACACGGGGATTACTTGCAGGTGTGCGTAAGGAGCTGATGCGTGAATACGTAGAAGAACAGTTTAGTAAAAATTGAAACAACATCGACCAGATCACTGAAAGGTCCCTCAAAGCAGAAGACGAAGTCAATAATGCTAAAGGAACGAACCTAACTGTGGTCCATTACTAAAAGAATCATGAGTGCATACAGACAACTCAGAAAAATATGAAACGCTGGGGAGACCGAAAGGTCATGCATTGGGGGAAACCCAAACGATTTACTATTTTGTTTAAATACTGGAAAGGGAGAAGTTACAGGGGCTTTTTCCCTGAGAAAATTTGTAAACTCTTTTGCTTGTAAGAGGAACTACTTCGTTTTACAGTCAGAAAGTGCAACTTTTGCCTACTGGAGAGAGAGAAACGTGGAATGTATCAATGCGACTAAATGAATAATGTTGAAGAAGAACTATTTCATTTTCAGCTATATTTCATTTACTGTGAGAGGATTTAACTTCCTGAACCTATGTTCTTGTTGAATGTTCTTCAGTATCTTTTGGATGTTTTTCCACTGTGAGTAATAAATGTTGTTCATAAAATAATCGGCTATCTGGTTGTTTAAATATCTGTAATTGTTCGTGTGTATTGAAAGAAGTGTCAGCTAACTGTAACTCTTCATAATGCATGTACACAATGTATTACTCACTTATAAATGACAATCCTGCTCCCTAGGGATAGTTTAGGTAGTTAGTTTATTTTCTTGTTGTAGGTGATTTAGATGCTAGTGAGTCTAAGACGAGAGGTAAGAACCTGCACATCACATTGTGACTGCTCCTTGCATCTTATCACCCTGCATGGTTAATTAGGCACCTGCATATCATACATTAAGTCAAAAAATACAAAAAATATACACGGTGGACCGAGCCGCAATCGGTAAAAGCTTTGTTTTGTTACTTTGACCTACGGTAGCCGAACCGCAAACCGGACGGATTCCCTATACCAAACAGTCAATGGGCTAGTTGGGAACGTTGATTGGGGAAAATCCCTCACTGTTGTCGCCTGTGAATTTTGGGGCCCCAACAGTTTTGGTGCTAGAAGGAGGGCCGCCAGTGTATGGCTGGCCGAGGAAACCCGTTTTCTCGAGAATATTCCATCGGTCACAAATCTGAAAGCAGTGGGTTCCATAATCCAATTCTGGAAGAAAGAGAACATCTATATTTTGTTGACAACGAAGTTGTTAATGATCTGAGAAGACACACCAGGGAATATGTAAAGAAGATTGGAGGATTTCCAATCATCCCCGAACTACCCAGAAGAGACTATAAAAAGAAGGATCGTCCTGAAGCGGAAGGCTCAGTGTTGGTTGGAGACCAGGAAGAGCTTGTAAAAACAGCCTTACAGGAAGTTGTGCTACCTTTGAATCAAGAAATCCCAGAAACCCCTCGCAGTTCTCCCGCTCACACTCCAGTTGATTCACCTCCTCACTCTCCACCTATACTCATGGCTGGCATAAACGAAAACCAACCACCTAACCCACCAAATCCGCCTCCTGCATGGAGAGCCAGATCACCCTTGAAATTGGCCCCTCCATTACATGATTTGCCTCAATCCTTTGAAAAGTTACTGCCTAAATTTGACCCCAATGAGAAGATACTAGTGGATGATCATCTGCAGAGTTTTTACTTGGAAATAGAAGGATTGAGGGCTGGGGAGCATGAAAATGTAGTCTGCAGACTGTTCCCGCATACCCTTAAAGGAGCTGTAGCATCATGGTACTTTGGGTTGCCTACTAATTCTATCCCTGATTGGGATACCTTCGAAATAATTTTCAGAAGTAAGTATGCAACTCAGAAAACTCATGCGGCTCTCATGAAAGGGCTGTGCGTGCTGAAGAAAGAAAGAAAAGAAAAGGTGCACAGTTTCACAAAAAGGTTTGCAGCCTATCTCAAGAATTTCTCTGAAATGAATAGACCTTCAGACAAAGTTCTGATTGAATATTATACTTCAGCATTAGGCCCTGATTTGGCCATGTTTTCCAAAGGCAGGGCCAAGCATACGTTGATGGAAACCTATGAAGAGGTTGAATTAGTGGAAGCTGAAAGAGAGAGTATTGAAGAATACCCAGAGCAGTTAGGAGAAAAGGGTGCGGGAAGAAAATCCTTATTGTTTACTAAACCTAAGGAAGAAAAGTCTCCAGATTTGGAAAATATGGCCAAAATGAAGTAGAAACTTTCCAACAAAATCATAGATATGGAGAAAGAAAAGGAAGCACAAAAATTCTATAAGCCATATTATAAGAAAAGAGAGGATAACCATCAGTCTCAACCTCCTCCTCACAATGCTGCATCCATGAATTTAACAGAGGTGGGCTTGGACAATTTTTGCACTTTCCACCAACAGCCACACTCTGAAAAGAATTGTCCTCAATGGATTAATTCGATGATGTTGGTCATGAATCAACTATTAGATTCTAGATTAACAGAAGAGGGAGAAGAAGAAAGAAAAGAGACTTCTATGTCTACTTCCACTAAAGAAAAGGAAGAAGAAACCATGGCTTTATGGAATTCTGTCTCGTTATTTGACGCTGAAGAAGAAAAGACTCAGGGGTACAAGGACGTTGTGGAAACCAACGTAGCCATAAGGAGCCAAGGGACGGTTAAAGAAGATAGTCTTATACTCCCAAAGATTAAGAGGCTGCAGAGAAATGTTAAGAAGAGATTTCAAGACAAATATTTGGCTGATAAAATTCTAGAGTTCACTATTACCAACCAAAATCCTAGACAGAATGATACAACGACCAATCCAAATGAAGATAAGGAGAATGATGATAGGCCTCATATCATGGAACAATAGATGGATTATGACATTGTGGAATATTTAAAGAAGATAAAGGTGAATGTTCCACTATTCAAAATGTGCAAAGTGCCACAACAAAAAGAAAGGTTGTTGAGAGCCCTTGAAGCATCAAATGAGAAAACGCCCACTAACAATCAACCAGAAGAAGAAGAAGAGATTGGAGAGACCAGCAGTGGAGGTAAGTCCAAGCACAAGCATCCACATTTCCTCCTTACTTTTGAAATCTTTAACTACAACGTACATAATTGCTTGGTAGATTCAGGGGCAACTGTTAATGTCATGCTGATATCTGTCTGTAAAAGAATCAATGGGAAACCTAAGCCATCCCCATGGAGAGTATTTCAGTTGGACAGGACAGATGTGAAGGTAATTGGTGAGATGGAAGATGTCCTAGTCCGTCTGGCCTCAAATGATAAAGTATGCCAGGTCATTAATATCGTGGTGGCTGATATACCAGATGCATACAGCCTTATCCTGAGCAAAGACTGGTCGACCAAGCTTAAGGGATATTTCACTTCTGATTGGTCACACCTCTGGTTTCCATACAAAGGAAGCCCGAATCAGATTAGTATCAGAGCTGCGCGTGATACTTGACCTTGGTTATCTCTAGTTGGCCATTGCCTAAGATCCTGCTGCGTGGTCGTTGTAGTGCTACTTTTCGTAGTACTGGTTACTGATTTTGCCGCTAACTCTTTTAGCTCCGAAACCCTGTTTGCTATACCTGTGAGCCCGGCAAGATGCATTTGGGAAAACTCGGACCATTTTTTGGTAAGCGTCCCAGTAGATTTTTCTAGAGCCTGCTGATTCATCGGGGTTCATTGGATTCAGTGTAACGCTACCTCTTAATGGTTGGTGAGATGTGACATGTGTCTGATCTCTTTCAGTTGAGACTCAGTCATTTATTGCACTTTGACTTTAGTTAGGGTTAGTTTAGTCAATTAGGGTTTTGGTCAGTGGTTAACTGAGTGTGAACCATGGCTTACAGTCAGTTAATATAGACTCAATCATTCAATTCGAATGACCTCCTAAGGAATTCGAATTGTCTCTTCATTTATGCTTGTAGCAGGTCATTGCAATTGTAATCATTCATTCTTTATGTGAATACAGAGCGGCTACTATTCCTGTAGACTGATTACACCATTTCATGAGTTATTTGTTGATTAATCTTTGATGAGATTGATGTTTAGTCCCTAGATCAATGTGCAATATTAATATTCGAGCCCATGCCCTTGAGCCAAAAATCCTAAAATGTAAAATATTCGGCTTGTGACCAAACCAAGCCTCATAAGGTGTTTTTCCACTCAATTATTTGTGTAGAGACTTGTTTTGAATGTATGAAGCACCGTTAATTGCTTCAACCAATATATTAGGACTCAAATCCTTAGCCTCTATCATACATGTAGCCATCTCCTTGAGTTCCCTATTTTTCCTCTTGGTCACACCATTTTTCTATGGTGTGTAGGGGACAAAATGCTACATTTGGATGCCACATTCTTAATACAAGTGCTGCAAATTTTTATTCACATACTCTTGTTGAAATATTGTAACTTCGAATAATATTCTAGATGTATTTTTTGTGGTCCCCAATATTCCTATCAGGAGAATCACTTGTATTTCTGTATACCTCGATGTTTCTTTTCAGGAGAACTAATAAGATTCATGAGGTAGTCCTCTCCTAGTCATGTCATTAGTACCCCAGTTGTGGTTACTCGAGCCTACAAGATTAAATTAGGATTACTCAAGCTTACATAATTGAATTAATTATTAAGTGAATGAAAGAATATAAATAGAGGTGAGGTGCTTCTCATTTGAACACACTCACAATCACTTGTGTAGCACATTAGAGAGAGATAAAGAGAGAGATGTAGCTGGATAAGGAGGAGGATTAGTATTTTGGTTTTACCTTTTGTCTTTTTGGGGCATCTATATTGAGGAAGCTTCTGCTGGGTTTTTCCCTTTAGGTTTTTCCCAGGATAGATCTGTGTTGTTATCCTTTCTATATGATTTTGTTAAGAAATTGAAATTAAATGCTGATAATATATCTTAGCATATGGAATTTTAACATGGTATCAGAGCTAGCCTGAATAAGACATCTTTCACAAGGTGAGAAAGCCCTCTCTATCTCCCTGAAAGTAATTAGGGTTTTGGGAAAATTTTTGATTTTTGGAAAACTGCTTGCATAAAAATTTGTGCCCTCCCAGAGCACATATATTGAGCCTAGAATCAAGTTTTTTGGGTGAGTGAGTCTTTGGTAAATTCAAACCCTAGTTTGACAGCTGCACTAGAAAACTATTGAACTAGAAAATGACTGGAAGCTGCCTAAGCTAAATCTTCCAAGTCTGATTTGAAAGGTGAAGACTTGAGATCTCTAGAAACCAAACACACCAGTCAAGCCACCTCAGTCAAGCCCATATTCTGGTAAGTTCAGTTTCTTCTTCCATATAATTTCATTTTTTTGTGATTTTCTGATAGGATGGCCCCAAGCATTAAGCTTAAGGAAAAGATAGAAGTCATAGAGAATTTATGAGCATGGAAATGTAGGATTGTTCTCATTCTCCAAGAGAATGATCTTGATAAGTATATCAAAGAGGAAGTTGCAGAACCTGAACAAGATGAAGCTAAGGAGAAGCATAAGAAGGATATGATTAGGGAACAAAGGATTATTGCTGACTTTATCAAGGATCACTTGATACCTCAAGTGTCATCCAAGAAGAATCCAAAACAAATGTATGATGCCCTATCCAGAATGTTTGGGGGAAGAAACATCAACATAAAGATGAATCTAAGAGCTCAATTGAAGAGCACCAAGATAAGTCATGGAGAATCCATCCAATGCTACCTCACAAGGGTTTCTCATATCAAAGAACAACTAGAAGCTATTGGAGACAAACTTGATGAAGATGAAATGGTTATGACTTCTCTCAATGGTCTCACTAGACCCTGTGAGTCTTTCATCCAGATGATGTGTGCCAGAAAGGAAAGCATGAAGTTTGATGTGGTATAGGAAGACTGCATTAAAAAGGAGACTAGAGTGAAAAATAGATAATCCTTACTAAAGGAAGATGATCAACCCCTAGTCACTCACACCAAGAGAAGAAGAATTCAATCTAATTTCAAGAGGAGAAATTTCAAGGAGTCTCAACCTCCCAGAAGAATCCAAAGAACAAGGGAATATCCTCCATATAAAGACTACTCTACTTTTCAATGTTTTCATTGTGATAAGATAGGACACATTGCCAAAAATTGTCCTATGAAGAGGCAAGAATATAAGAATAGGTTCAACAACAACAAAATAAATCATGCTCATCTAGCTAAAGATGATGATGAAGAAGAAGAGGAGGAAGGACCTCCAAGAAAGCAAGCAAGAGAAGAAGATGCAGAAGAGTATGTACTATTCTCTACACTCTCTAGGTCTGTAACACCTCGAGAAGACACTTGGATTATTGATAGTGGTGCTTCAAAGCACATGATGAGACAAAAGAAAACTATGTCCAAACTTGAAGAAAAGATCTCTCCTCAGAAAGTATCCTTAGGAGATGACTATCAATATCCGATTAAAGGAGTTGGTGAAGCAAGCTACAAGCTTGATTCAAAAAATCCTCTAAAGATGAATGAAGTATTGTATGTACCAGGTCTAAAGAATAATCAACTTTCCATATCAGCTTTAGATAAGAAATGATTCAGAGTTGCATTCATACATGGCCAACTACTCATGTGGACTAAAGGAAAGAAAGTTGAATATGGAGTTGTTATTGGTGAAGAAGAAGGAGGCCTATATAAACTCAAGGGGCACTCAGAAACAACCTTTGTTCATGAGTCCACTTACCCTAGTGAACTATGGCATAGAAGGCTTTCCCATATTAATTACAAGACACTACCTCATGTGAGCAAAATAGTAACAGGACTACCAGACATGAAGATATAAAATGAATGCATTTGCAAAGGATGTGCGAAAGGAAAGAACATCAAGAATCCATTTCCGAAGAGTGAAACAAAAAACAAAAGGTAGGTTGGAATTGATTCATTGAGATGTGTGTGGTCCAATGTATTCTACATCCTTAAGTGGATTTGAATATTATATCACATTTATTGATGACTATTCAAGAAAGACTTGGATATACTATTGAAAGCAAAGAGTGAATTGTTTGAGAAATTCAAATAAATCAAAGCCTTGATAGAGAATCTTTCAGACAAGAAAATAAAGACTCTTCGATCAGACAATGGAGGAGAATATACTTCAAAAGAGTTTGAATCATTTTTCAAAGATGTTGGAACCAAGAGGGAACTAGCTACTCCCTACAATCCTAAACAAAATGGGGTTGTGGAAAGAAAGAATAGAACCATCATGGAAGTAGTGAAGACAATGATATATGATCAAGATCTTCCAATGCATATATGGGTGGAAGCAGCAAGAACTACTATATATGTATAGAATAGAATATCTCATAGTTCTCTTGGATTCAATACTCCAGAAGAGATGTTCATGGGAAAGAAGCTTGAGGTAAGTCACGTCAAAATATTTGGTTGTCCAGTATATATTCATACACCAAAAGAGAAAAGAACCAATTTGGACCCTTCCGGAAAGAAGGGGAGATTTGTTGGATACTGTGAAGTATCCAAGGCATTTAGAATTTACATTCCTGGATTCCATCACATGGAAATCAGTCGAGATGTAAAATTCGATGAAGAAGCAACTCTCAAGAGATCCAGAAAATTCCAACATGAAGAAGTATATGAGGAAGATGCACCTCATAGAAATGTAGAGACTACATTCCTACCTAAAGATGAAGCTCCTAAAGAGCATGACATGACAGAACCACAAGAACCCCCTATGATGGAGATATCACGCAAGAGAAATCCTTCTTGGGCAAGAGAGATTATATAAGAAGTAGAAAGATATGGAGCTCTTGAAGGCTCCAGAAGGGTAAGTAAGAAGCCTAAGACTTTCTCTAACTATGTAGCCTTGATGTGTGATCTTGTAGATTAAGAACCTACAAACTACGAGGAAGTGATGCAGAAGAAAGAATGGGTAGAAGCAATGACTGAAGAATACCAGTCAATAATGAAGAATGATGTATGGGATATGTTAGTTTTTCAACATTTAGCTATCATATCATTAGGATCTTTAACTGAGAGAACAACAAGCACAGCAATTAAACACAAGAGACAATGAACATAGTGTTTTCGCTTGGGGAAACCATAAATGGAGAAAACCCTGTAACTTCCTCTGAGATAGAATCAGCACCAAAGTGAAACCCAAAAACAGTGCAACCTTGGGCTGTGGGCCTGGATAACATTGGCCTACTCAAGGTGCTTGATATTCCACATTTCAGTCGCGGCATACAGGTGACCATAGTGGCCAAACAGTTGCTTGCGTTAGTGCATGATGGCTATTTATGGATAGGAGACCAGCAAATCCCCATTGATGCCGCACTCATTAATAAGATCATAGGGTTATCTATGGTAGGAACTGTTCCGGGAGATGCATTTCCCTCAAAACACGAGGATACAAAGCTTGTGCAAACTATGAAAGAGCGGTTTGGCCTGACCAAGGGGAAACGAGGGTATCACATCTCCGCGATTCAGGAACAGCCTATTCGCTTTGCAGCTGAACTCTTAGCCTGCAAGATCATCCAAAAATGCAGGCCTACTGAGGTACCTGCTCCAGTTATCCGGATTGCCATGAATTGTGCCGAGGGATACACTTACAACTGGTCCGCATATCTTGCAAAGGAATTCCTGGAGGATGTTCGCGATGCACAGGAAAAAGGTAGACCTTTTCATTACTCCTGGTTGTTAATACTTATTGCATTAGTTGGGTGGAAAGAACCCACCGAAGCTCAGTTTGTCGAAGTAAACCCAGGCCGGCCGGAGGCATTAAGGTATGCCTCCCTCTGGCTATCTTCAAATAAGGAAACTCAACAACTGACGAACACTGTGTTCATCTGTTATGCCATGAGTATCCACATGGAGATTCTGTGAACACCTCGGCTTACTAATGAGTTGTTCTCTAAATATGAGGGTGCCGCGAACTTCAGGGTTGATCTTCATCATGTGTTCATTCAAGCCCATGCCGATCCATGACATCGATGGTTTAAATTACCTTATGTAGTAACCAAATTAGATGTCACAGGCATTGTTCAGCTATGGCCAGCTGAGTGGTTGCAAGACATCGGGAAAAAACCCTCTATCCCCATTCCCCTAGCTACAAATATTGGCGCAGGTACCAGTCAGGCGCAGCAGAAAAACCCATTAGAAGATAGCAAAGACCTGAGTGATTCGTAGATGGATGACGATGGCCAGGATGGAGATGGCGGCCAGGATGATCAGGATGAGGATTCGTGCAAGACTCTGTCAGATCCCAGCCCATCAACCAAGCGCAAGTCACCAGAAGCGGCAGGGGTAAATAAGCCGCAGTCCCGCAAAAATTCAAAAGCGTCGAAGGACAAAAATATTGAAGAAGATGTCACTATAATGCTGGATGAGCTGGAGTAGGCTCTAGAAAAATCTACTGGGACGCTTACCAAAAAATGGTCCGAGTTTTCCCAAATGCATTTTGCCGGGCTCACAGGTATAGCAAACAGGGTTTCGGAGCTAAAAGAGTTAGCGGCAAAATCAGTAACCAGTACTGCGACAAGTAGCACTACAGCGACCACGCAGCAGGATCTTAGGCAATGGCCAACTAGAGATAACCAAGGTCAAGTATCACGCGTAGCTCTGATACTGACTGATGCAGATTCCCGGTCCCAGATGAATATGACTGTAGGGATCGATTATACAAAGATGACCATGTCAGAATTGCACCTCTGCCAGCTAGCAATTACAAAGGAGATCCATGCACGATATCAATTGTCCCAAATCCAATTGGATGACATTATCAAGCAAAACAAAATCATCGCAGCACAACTAGAAGAAGTGGCGCAAAAGAAGATAGATGCTGAACATACAACAACTACACTTATGCAAGAATTGGACGAGGCCTGTCGGAGTCTTTCTGATTTTGACCTGCAAGGTGCAGAGGAACCAGCACAGAGAATTGCTAAGCTGAGAGACTATTCCCAACAGTCTCGCAGCGAGATTGACAGGTTGAAGACAGAACACCAGCACCAGATCGCAGAACTTCAACTGCGCATCCCTCCTGAGACTCCACCAGAGGCCCGGGAACATCGCCATAGGGACATCAAGGCTTCAGTAGCAAAAATATCAAATAATACAGCCAGCGTCGCCAAATTGCTGGAAGACAGCATCGAAGCTTGGGAGAACCTCCAAGACCATCCAGATGTAGGAAAGATCCAGGATTCCATCAAGATACGCCAGGCCGAATTAGATGCAGTCAGAATAGAAATCAAGACGCTGCCACCTATGTAGAAGATGGCTAAAGTGAAGCGCAGCAAGGAACTTCAGCAGGAAATTGAATCCTGCAGGACAAGGGTAACACTTCTGGAGAATTCGCTCCAGCCCCTGGTTGATGAAGCATTGGAATTAAGTAATACTGTAGAAAGCCAGCTCAAAGTTTTGAAGAGCTACGACAGTTTTGCACAGGAACGGGCTAATACAGATTCATCTTCAGTGTTACAAGAGTTGGTGGAAAAGGAGAAAGCAGCTGACGACATACTACATAACCTCAATAGTCACTTCAGCACCTTCATGCAGAAGATTCTCCCACCAGAGACGTCGAAGGGTGTCCCGGGACGGGCCACTAGTGAGTCTTAGGGGCCTATTGGGACGCATACTCCATGTTTGGGTAACTCCGTGGTTAATTAGAAAGTTTGTAAGTGGAGTTACGGGTCAAAAAAGTCTTAGGGGTGTCAGGGGAAGTTAAAACTCCTTTTTTTTGTAATAAACCCTTGGTTGAAATCCAGGGTTTAGGCTTTTGGGTGCCCATGGTTTAAGACCATGGTTTTGTAAAAATGCGCAGTATAAATAAGTGCTTGTGTAAAGAAGATAGGTTAGGTTTTTATGATGTAAGAAAGATTAAGGTGAAGCTAAGGATGATTTCGTAAGGAAAGGTTAAGTCCCAGCTGTGTGCATGGATGACCTCTGCAGCTGTGTGCGTAGAGGGTTTTTGTAAAGAAGATTGAGGAAAGACCTGCAGCTGTGTGCGCAGGGAACTGCTGCTATGTGCGCGGCTTTTTAAGGACTGAAGGGGTCTGCAGCTGAGTGCACAGATCAAACTGTGGTTTTGTAGCAAGTTGAATAGAACACAGTTTGTGGACGTAGCCCCTACACTGGGGGTGAACCACGTTATATCCGATGTTGTGGTTTCTTGTACTGTTTCTGTTTCTGTTGTCTTTTATGCATTAATAACTGTATACATCTGATAATTTAGATCGCTACTAATATTTAGCTTCGCTGTGAATTCCCGGTAGTGGGTTGAGCAAGTCATGACTGTTTATTTATCTACGAAGTTGTATGTGAATGAATGGTAAAGCTTTATAATTATTGGTCAATAAGGTTATTAAAGGCTAAGGTACAGTAATCCCCCTCTCTGCATGCAGAAACCTGATTCTGCGGCACCCCATAGCTGTTTCGGGTGAGACTGCAACCTGCGCGCAGGTTGTTGCCGAAAGGGCCAACACTGTGGGTCTTTTGTTGGTGCGATAATAAAGGATTAAACCTGGGTCTGCCCTATTGCCCAACAGTTCCGTACCCTACCTGCCTTACACTCACTAAGATGGTGTTTCATGTTGCTCAGTAGTGTCGTACTCCAGTCATAGAATGTGGGTCTCATGCACTCCACTGCATAGAACATCAAAGGCCGTGAGGCCTGGTGGAGTGATGCTAAGCCTGCTATCCTGCCTAGCGTCAGTAATATGGCCTTTAGGCCCAGCACCTGTATAGCATTGGTAGGGACTTGACTCCCCACCTTCTCAGTGTCTCGAAAATAGTACATGGCTATGTACTCATCGATAGTCAGGCCACCCCCTAGCCCACGTCGGGAACGAAGGTTCACCACCTCCCCTCATCTAGAAAGACCAGTGATAAAGTATATGTCCTCCACCTCTATAGTGAGAGACATCCCATTAATACGGAAGGACTCAGAGTCTAGATCCCAGTAATCTACCAGCATCTATAGCAGTCTTGGTTTGGCCCTCAAACCACCAAGACACCAAAACTTGTAGAGTCCGCATGCACGTAGAGCTTGTTGAACCATTAAGTCGGCCCTTACTGCTTCCTCTACTTCACCATGCTCACGCTCTCTCCATTCTAGCACCATCCTGCAAAATAAATTGCAAAATTATCCATTAGTTTACTTGAAAACCTTATGCACGGCCTCATACGCAACTGTTTTGAGAACAGCCACGTATGTACATGGATTTTAGGCCATTTTCCGTGTATAGCTAGCCCTATATGTGGAAAAAACCTCGATATCCGTGTGGGCTACAGCACGCACTTTGGGATGGCTTAAAAATTTCATTTAACTATGAAAATCTATAAAAATTATATCAAAATGCAAGAGGAGAGCATGAGTAAATACCTGGAAGAAACGGTTGTGAATTCCGCCGGCTGGATCTCCTGGAATTTGCAGTTGAAAGTCAGAGCTCAAATGGGCAAAAGTTTCAAATGATTTATATTTTTTACTATTTATAGAAAAATTTTCAAATATTTGAAAATTTTTACCCCCTTTTCTATAGTTTCGACAGTTTCTAACCATTTTGGACCGTTTTTGACATAATTGGTGATGTATAAGACCTTTTTCAGTGTCGTTTCAGCTATTGGATTGACCCGTTCGTGCTGATCTCAAGTATAATGTCTAAACTAGCATATAGGTTAGGTTTCACCACCACTTGCATTTTACATGACCTTGTGACCATATTACCATGACCTTAGGTACAAACCCACTCTATTATGTCACGGAACCTTCTTGCTGCTTTAGAAGTGGCATGATATGAGTGGTAGAGCTTCACCTTACATGGGTACCCTAGTTAGCACCTTACTTACATTTGGTTCCCATGCCGATGGTTTCTCCTTTAGGGTGTGGGAGTCCGTTGTATAGTACTGTCATGACATTTAGCAAGAGCCTCATACTCCTCTTGATCTTATGCTGGCCTATTTCCCTCAGGACTCCCTCATGTCAAGTTGTGAATGCATTATCATGAGCTTTCCATACCTTATTGAGCTTTATGTCGGCTCTCCTGACATTACATTTCAGCCATATAGCCCGAGCTTGTCTCATGTCTAGCCATGCAGAGCCATTTTTTATATCCTTCGCAGCTTGATTCCCTTTTACTAGGAGGGGATTTTCCCCCGAGTGTCAATATAGTACACATGTATCCTTGCATTGAGCATAGGTATGTTCCACTGCTTGGAACTAGTTTGTTTTTCCTTATGACACTCAGCTCCTACTATTTTGTAACTATAAAACTAGTTTATTCTTTTTCAAGCTTTTCAAATAACTGAAAAAGTCCAAAAAAATCAAAAAACCAAAAAGCCGGACAAGGAAAGATGTTATCTTTGGCAGCTGTCGAGTCGTGTTGCCTTTGAATAGAGCACTGTATATCACATCCATTGGTTGGGTTATAGTTTGACTTTAGGAGTTGTACTCGTTTATCTGAGTTTATCTCCACCGACTAGTTAAGCTTCCAGTCCCTATGGAGCCTCTGTTGATGCCTCTTGTGTCACAGAGATGTCCCAGTTTGTATATCGAGTCTATGCTGCCTTCATTCAATCACCATACACCGTTATGCTCTTGTTTGAAGGAAGCTAAAACTTGAGTCGGCCATTGAGTCGGCCATTCCCCAGTTATCTTGACTTTGCATGTCGGCCATTCCCGGTACAGTGACTGGTTCGTGCACCTATGATCAAGTCCGTCCACATTATACAGCTTTGCTGAGTACCTCATGTTGGATGATGGGGGATGCCTTAATTCCCTCCTTCCAGTGGATTTCATCCCATCGACTTCAGATCATTTATTCTGGGATCAGAATCTAGAGTCATTTTTGAGTGCCTTGAGACTTGCAGTCATCAGTGGTAGGTTCTCTCACCATCGACAGTTTCTTGGGAATACATCAATGTCCCCTGATCGATGGATCCTTTCAAGTGTTTGACCTCAACACATTTATTCACACTTGTTAGTTTGCACTCTAGTACCTTGATTCCCATTTTCATCATTGGTGGGTGATCTCGCGTCTGTTAACGGTATACATTAATGACCGGTAATCAGACGATGGACTACTATGTTCGACCTCAACACCTTTATTTGCATAGTAGGACATGTACTCGTAGCGGTTTGTGTAGAAGACTTTCTAGATTGGTGGCATCTCTTATATGCTACCTCCTTGATCGTGCCAGTGTTCATGAGATTTTAGCTCTCGTGACTTGATTCCAGTGTATGTCAGACATTTACAGCCACTATGGAGATCTTGGTCTACTATATATCTTCAGCCATTTTGGAGATCATGTTCCTTTGTATATCTTCATCATGGAGATTTTGATCTATGTATATTGTACGTGGCGATGACCACATATGTGATATCATGTATCATGCCTATTCATGGCCATTGTACTCTTATGTATCCGAGACTGCTATATGTATTTGCAGTTATATGCAGAGTTGTATTATGGTACTATGCTAATTGGGTGGCTGGTCTTCCATTTGGGATCCTTCATCACTCCACTTCTGGGATGGACTTATAATGTATTTCGGCCATCATATGACCCCTCTGACCTCACACATTAGGGGGCATCTGTTATAGCGGATTTCACCACTCTAGGTGAATCACACTTTGTATGTCCTTCCCCTGTCCCACTGCAGACTCCTTAACCCCTATGGACCATTTTTTGTCCTTTGATGTTTCCTTGATCATCCCTAAAAACACATGAAAAATGCTATACGCGAATTTTAACCTTATAAGCGCGTACATACGCGGGTTTGAGCCATATAACCGCATACATCGGGATGTGTAAATAATCGAAATCCTTTTGGAGTTTTCCTTGACATGGATCCGACTCATTTGACTCTTGGCCTTCCATATGCCTTGAGATCACTCGGATTTGAACTTTCAATACCCTTTTGAAAAACTATATAAGGAATCCCTTGGGACATTGAAGGCATAAGAGAGAATTGAGAGCAACGAAACTATACTCCATTGTTGACGGAAATTATGCTTGATTCTGCATCCTTTTGTTCCTTAGAGAAATTTTGTGTTCTTCCCAAGATTTCCCTTTGTTTGTGAGATTTCTATCGAGAGATGGAGGATTGAAGTGGTGGAGGCCCAAGTGGGGGATTCAGTTTCTCTGGTTCGCAGATGTGCCGTCGGAGGTTGTATCTTGTAATCTTTGATTTATATTAATAGGAATATCTTTTCCTGTCCAATGATGTGTATTTGAATATATATTTTATCCATGGGGTTATGTCAAATGCTTTTACATTATTGATTATATATGCTAGAATAGATCTAACACCATGATATATAGAATGCTTGTATTATTTACTTGTTGTTGAGGAAGTAATATAGCAATTCAAGCTGAAGATTGGAAATCTCAACGGGGATCTACTTCAACCATCTGAAATAAGGTACAAGGTCTGATCCTTTAGTGTTAGACATTTTATTTCTATTTCATATTGGGAAAGATTGATTTATGGAGTCAAGCTGTCTGTTGTGGTGCCCCAAGCCATAGGAATTTCCCTCCGTAACATCAGGTGATGAAACAAAGGTTACAGCTGTCGGAATCCAGGGTAAGAATAAAAGTATCTCACTTCGCATTGATGCAAAATCAAGTTCTAGTGCAAGTACAAATATTCCATCTACTTCTAAGCAAAATGATAAAAATAGAAGTGCATTGTTTAATGTTCGTGTCATTGCAAATCACACAAAGATTGATACATTGTTTGATAGTGGTTCACAAGTAAATCTAATATCAGCAGAAGTGGTTAAGAAATCGCATTTACTTACTATGCCTCATGAAAAACCCTATCCTCTTTGTTGGGTTACTAATAACACACGATTGCAAGTTACAAAGAAATGCGTTTTGAAATTTGCAATCACTGAAAGGTTTACGGATGAGGTAGAACTAGATGTAGTACCACTTGACATTTGTGGAATAGTACTTGGGAGTCCATATTTGTATGATCAGAAAGCAGTATTTTATAGAGAGTAGAATAAGTATCATATTTTTAAATATGGTGTAGAGTATATTGTATGAGCACATAAGATAAGAACAAACCTAGCAATAGTTTCTGCAGGACAAATGAAGAGGCTGGTAAATGCTAGTAAGAATTTTGTGTTAATGATGGTTAAGATGAAAAATGATGAGATCTCTAAATATTTTGAGGGATGTGATCCTAAACATAAATATGAACCGATTGAAATCATTTTTGAGTATGATTATTTGTTTCAAGATCTGAAGGGGTTACCACCAAAGAGAGAGATTCAGAATGAGATACATTTGCAGCAGGATGTGCCACTCCCGAACATAGCTATGTACCAGATGTCTGTAATGCAGAACGAGGAAATCAAGAAGAAGATTCAGGAGCTGATTGAGAAGGGGGTCATCCAGCCAAGTACTTCTCCTTGTGGCTCTCCTATAGTCTTGGTTCCAAAGAAGGATGGGTCTTGGAGGATGTGCATTGAATATAGGGCCCTTAACAAAATCACCATTAAAAATAGGTATCCTCTTCCTCACATTGATGATTTGCTTGATCAATTGAAACATGCAACTTACTTTACAAAATTGGATTTGCGTAGTGGGTATCATCAAATCCGGGTTGCTGAAAATGATTCCTGGAAAACAACGTTTAAAACGAAACAGGGTTTGTATGAATGGCTTGTGATGCCTTTCGGACTCTGTAACGTACCTGCTACTTTCATGCGGGTCATGAATGATGTCTTTCGTCCATTCATTGATGATTTTGTAATTGTATATCTAGATGATATCCTAGTGTTTATCAAAACCTAGGAAGAGCATATTGTACATGTGGAAAAAGTTTTAGATGTACTAAGGAAGGAGAAGCTTTTCGTAAAAATGTCTAAATGTGAGTTTACTAAAAATTCTTTAGTATATCTAGGCCATATTATTGGTGGAGGTCACCTGCGAGTGGACTCATCCAAGGTTGCTGTCATTGTAAACTGGCCACGGCCTAACACTGTTACTGAAATCAGAAGTTTTCTGGGTGCGGTTCAGTATTGGAGGAAATTCATTTCTGTATTTTCTTCCATTGCTATGCCATTACATGTGTTGAAAAGAATCAAAGAGAATTTCCAGTGGGGAGGAAAGCATCAGAGAGCCTTCGACACTTTGAAGGAAAGGATTAGCACAGCCCCAGTTCTGACGTTGCCAGATTTGCAGCAACCATTTGAGATTGAGACCGATGCCAGCGGGTTTGCCATGGGAGCCATTTTGATGCAAGGGAGGAAGCCAGTCTGTTACCATTCAAAAACATTCTCTACTGTGGTAAGTAACTATCCAACTTATGACAAATAATTATATGCTTTAGTACAGAGTGTGAAGAAGTGGAAACATTATATATTGTAAAAAGAAACAGTGATACATACTAATCACCAGCCACTTCAATATTTACAATCTCAAACTAAAGTACAGCAAAGTAGGCATCTAAGATGGATGGGATTCTTACAACAGTTTCATCTCTTAGTTAAGTACAAAAAGGGAATTCATAATAAGGTAGCAGACATGTTATCAAGGCCTCCTACGAATTCTTCAATCATTCTTCAAAACAGTTCATTAACACATGAAAGTTATATTGAACAGTATGCAGAAGATAAAGATTTTAAGAAAGTATATGCATCACTAATACATGGTAAACCGGAAGAGAACTATTATGTGCATAATCAACTCTTGTATCGTCTCAGTAAACTCTGTATTCCAGAGAAAGAGAGAGTGCATGTGATTCGAGAAGCACATAGTTCATTGATTGCAGGACATTTTGGAGTAAGTAAAACACTGTCATTATTGCAGAATCATTGTTATTGGCCTCAGATGCAACAAACTGTAGCCAAATATATACGAGGATGTGTTATGTGTGCAACAAGTAAGCCTAGCAATAGGAAATTGGGTTTGTACACACCTCTTCTAGTTTCTTCTCGTCCCTGGGAAAGCATTTCTATGGACTTTGTAGGAGGACTACCTATGTCTAGAAAAGGTCCTGATTATCTATATGTTGTTGTGGACAGATTCAACAAAATGTGTATCTTAATCATTATGTAACAAACAGATCACTGCTGAACAAACAGTTCATCTATTCTTTCAGAATGTTTGGGTACATTTTGGGCTACCCATGTCTATTGTATCTGATCAGGATTCCTAGTTCTTGGGAGAATTCTGGTCAACCTTATGGGAGCTTATGGATACCAGACTTAAGAAAAGTACAGCTTTTCATCCATAGACCGATGGGAAAATAGAGGTAGTAAACAGAACAGTGGTTCAGCCACTTAGAGGATATTGTAGTAAACATCCTAAACTTTGGGATGAGCAGTTGTAGTATATACAGCATGCTTACAATCATGCAGTTCATTCTTCCATGAAAAGATCTCCTTTTGAAACTTGTTTTGGTTATCTGCCAAAAACACCAATGGACTTCTCTTTTGGAAAAGATGCAGTGGATGGACATCATGATGCAAACAAAGCTCTAATATTCATTCAGAGAATCCAAGTGGTGCAGTGGGCAATTCAGGAACAGTTGGAGAAGAGCCAGGAAAAGTACAAAGTCAGCCATGACGAGCATCGGGTTGATCATCAATTCTAGGTTGGTGACAGAGTTTGGTTACATATCACCAAAGAAAGAATGAAAGGTGAAGGTAAAAAGCTTAAGCCTATCAGGTATGGTCCTTTTGAAATCTTGGAAAAGATTGGTACTATTTATTTTCACTTGAAGTTACCTCCATACATGCAAATCTATTCAGTTGTCAATGTTGAGAATCTTAAATTGTATGAGCCTCCTATGATCATGGATGAGGAAACTAACATACAGATTCCTTCAATTGATGATATGGCACCTGAATACATGAAGGAGTTGCAGGATGATGTTATTCTTGACAAAAATATAAGGACTTTGTGACGAGGGAATGTTGAGTACCTTCGCGTGGGGCTTAAAGGCATTCATCCTAGCAAGGAAAGATGGATGGAGATTGGAAAAGTGAGGGAACTGTACCCTCACTTACTTGCAGAATGATTCAAGCTTTTGGTGGTCCAAAATCTCTTCAATGGGGAGGAATGATTCGGAGGGTTATTCATCTTCAAGTTACACTGATCCAATATGGTACAATAGTAGTTAATCTATGGTTTTAAATCTTATTCTAGCCATTATATGCACATTCCGTGCAGCTTATCGCATGCCACGTAGCTTATTACATGGTGCGCAGTTATGTAGGGGCCGCGCAGTTGTGCACCGTTAAGTGAGCATCAAATGGTTCGTGGAGGTTAGGCATATGCCGTGACTATTGTATGCTGCGACAGCAGATCGGGTATATGGTGAAGTCCTTATATGCCGCAACATTTATATGCTGAGAAGTTGATGGTGACATCAAATGGTTACGTTACATGTGGCATAGCCTAGTGGCGGTCGTTGCAACGTGTTGTAAGGTAGTGTATGAGCGTGGAGTTGGTTACAACATTTTGGGGATCTAAAACGTCATTGTAACATAACGCTTGGGCCGTGACTTGGCGGGATTGCATGGTTCAGTTAGCATATGGTTGTAACGACAATAAAGAATATAATAGCTGTGGTCTGTTACTCATCCTCTCGCTAAACGCTTAAATAGAGGACACTGGCCACATTTCAGGGGGACTCAGAGTGTTTTAGAGCACAGAGCTTCGCTTTTCTGCTATGAGAAGATTGGGGAGTTACTGTGAAGGTGCGGATGCTGTTTCTTTTGAAGTCGACATTCTCTGTTATAGTTTAGCTTTCTTTGCTAATTGTAATTTCCAGAAGAGAGGTCTTAAATACTTTGTACATCATTCTACTTGTAGTTGTTGAAGTTGATTATAGAACCATTTTGTACCATCTTAAAGAGATTAATTGGATCGGTACCCATTGGAGAGGGACCTAGAGATGTAGCCCATTGAAGGGGGCAAACTTCGTTATCAATTTTTGTGTTGTGGCTCTCTGTTTCAGTATTTCTCATTTCTGTTCGATTTTGTTGTTTCCTTTCCTGTTTAGTTTGTTGTTATATCAGATTTCAGAATTTAATTAACTGTGCAAGCTATGTGCTGAATTCAGCAAACTGATTAACGCATTCTTTAAATAAAATTTTAATGCACTCAAGTTGAGGTCTGACGGATCAGTTCTCTAGGAATGAAACGGGGAGCAAATTGTCTTCTGAACTGGTTCTGACTATTAGGATTTCGTTCACCCTCTGGAACAGGCTTGCTGGAATTTTTCTCAAGCTCTAATTTATTTAATTTTGTAGTCAAAATTTTCACCAACTTAGCCATTTCATCAATTTTCCCTTCAGCAAAATGAGAAGTAGAGCTTCCTGGAGCTGCTTCCTTCTTTCCTTTTCTGTCATAAAGCTATTGAGTTGTTTCCTTCTTCAGTCTATTGGAAGCCAATATGTTAGATTCTACTTCCAAAGCTACATCCTGCATATTCAGTAAAGAAATAGGTCTCCTTTCTCTTAGCAGTAATGAAAATTCATGGTCGAAGCATATGCAAGTTTTGCATAGGTTTCTGTGGGCTTTATTTCTGCAGGAATTCTACTGTACATTTTGTTAAACCTCTTTGAAAAATCTACAATAGTTTCATCCTTTTTCCTCCTAAGGGCTCCAAACTCAGTTATGTAGTATGTATGGTATTTGGTGTCACTGATCCAGATGGATATCGGTGGCCACCCACCTATTCCACTGGCTCAAAACATTTGTCCATTGTGGCAGTTTCCTAGTTATTTTTCGGCAGTTTTTCGAGTCCTAAACTTCCGAGGCCGTTTTGAGGCCTTAAACGACGTTTTTTGGAGATTCGGGTCCAAATGGTTTCCATTAGCATTGATTTGGCTAACCAAAAGTTGTAAAGCTTAGACCGACCTTTCCAACGAGTTCTCGAACGCCCAAATTGGAGATCGTATGCAAAAGTTATGACCCCAGGAAGTTGACTGTTCAACTTACCACCGTGGGGCCGAAAACTTTATGACGGTTCATCTTCTAGGGTTACGTTTTGGGACTTTTGGGGTTCTCACCTCACTATTATTATTATAAATAGGCCCCTTTGGCCTCACTTTGTATTAAGCTTGGCACGAATGAGCGTAGCAGCCATATCTCTTCTCAGAGATCGCTACCACAATTCTAGCAATTGTATTACAGTCTGTTCTATTTCCGCCATTTAATAGAATATGTGTTTACTGTATCTCTGTTATCTTTACAAATTGTCTATTATTATGATTCTGTATATGTTCTTTCACCCCATTGTCTCATGAAGAGATCACGAAGTTATTCAATGATAGTGATTGAGTTAGCAGGCAACTCCCTGAACCATTTCCTGACATCTCCATCAAGGCTCTGCATGACCATTCTCATCCATACATCCTTGGCTTCAATGTTTTAGTTATTTGCATAACTAAGGAAAGCTTCCCAGTTTTCTTCAGCTGTAGTTTCCCCCTGTCCTTTAAACCTAGGCAAATATTTCTGATAGTCACCTCTAGGCAGTGCATTTAAAGGATGGGGTAAAACCAATGGTGCATATCTGGCTACAACCATTCGGTCCATCATGTCTATAGGCTGATTTTGGGCTGCCATTTTGGTACTGATTAACTTTGATGATAAATAGGTTTGACTAGAACTTGGCTAAAAAGGGTTTTTACCTACTTTCAACTGAAAAAGAGGTGTCTTAACAGCAGAGGCTGTTTTAGCTTTTCTAAAAGATTGAGGATCAGTGAAAACTTGGAAACTACTGTCAGGAAATATAGGCTTTAACCAAGGTGAAGTTTCTTCTTCTTTTCTCAACACAGCTGAATGTGCTGAACCACCCAACTGGTCAGGGTTACGTAGGGATGGTAATGACTGAGACCTTATAATCTTCCTCACTGTCTTAAATATCTGTTCAGGATCTGTAACAGCCAACTGCAATGGTGAAGTAGGTCTATTTCTAGTTCCAACTCCCCTAGTAGCCACTGTGATAAACTGGTGAAAAGTAGCCTTAAATATGTGTTGGTTTAAGTTCACCTCTTTAAACCAGTGAAATGATAAGTATCCCAGGGAAAAATCCATTTTCAACTTCGTTTCCCGGCAACGGCAAAGATGTTTGTGCTAGAAATTGTTTCCAGGCCACAAAGAAACAAGCCAACACAATCTCAAATATTCAATCAAACAAAACTAGCGTTTAGGGTTTTTTGAAAGGTTTTCTTGGTTAGAAAGTTTGGTGACTGAAGGGAATACATTCATAAGCCAAGGAACTAAATCATAAATAAATAAGAACAGAGATGCATAATATAATCACCATTTACCATTAGAATATAACCTTGAAGTCCATTCACAACTGACAAGCATTACAAGCATAAAGACTAAACCAGCAATGAATTTATCAATCATATAACTAAACAAGCTAAAAATGAAGCCAAAACACAGACTGAAGGGTAATATGGATCATATATTTCATAATTCTATTCATCAAATACACATGAGAGTTTAAGTACTTAGCTCATAAACAAGTCAAGAGACCTCCTTAAGCCCACCAAAAATTCCAACCCCTTGTTCCCTTTATGATCTTCCTAAATACTGTTTTTCAAAAATTCAGTTAGGGTTTAAACCCTAACTTTTTTTGGCCTAATCATCAATGGGACAATGTCAAAATTATAGTTTACAAAATAAATTATTTCTTCAAAAAAAACATAACAAGTAACTAGCTAACTAACAATACTCAAAGGTCTTTGGCAGCTTCTACCAATAAGGCTATTCCATCTAAGGCTTGGGCCTTCTTCCTAGCTCTCTGCTGCTCAGCTTCCATATCTGTTAACCTTCTTGTAAGCTCCTTATTATACTACTATAGGCTTTTGATAGTCAGTTT
Organism: Pseudotsuga menziesii; assembly: GCA_001517045.1. Classification (NCBI taxonomy): domain Eukaryota; kingdom Viridiplantae; phylum Streptophyta; class Pinopsida; order Pinales; family Pinaceae; genus Pseudotsuga; species Pseudotsuga menziesii. Next base: position 530,946 of record LPNX010660664.1, read on the forward strand.
CAATTCTGCACACTGCAAATCTTTGCTTCTTTTCCTTTTTAGGGCCTCCTTGGAGACTGCAGTAAGCTCTTGGTAATGATCATTTACTTCTTGTAAGTCCTCCCTAAGTCTTATGTTAGCTAGGATCAAACCATCATTTGTTTTTTGCATGTAATCCATTTGATTTTTATACTGCTTGATGGTCTTTTGCAAATTTTCCTTTTCTGAGTCAAAAACCTTCCCTGCTGTGGAATTCTGCAGCTCACTAGGAAACCATGGGATATTCAGTTTTCTGAAGATGTCCTCATCCTCATGTAGCATCTCTATAGAAACACCATGAACACTTATATTTTATTGTTTTTCTATTTCATCAGGTGCATTTTCATCCATTAACAACTTATTTTCTGAATAAGAAGCTTCCAATTCTTCTTTCTGTTGTCCTTTCAACATTTCACCTCTTAATTCCAAAACCACAGCTAATAGTTTAGTTTCGGTGAGGTTCGACTCTTCTATTGTCTTCAATGGTTTCTTTCCTTTACAATCATCTTTGCTAGATTCTATATTTTCATCTGAAGAAGAAGTATCAAGCACAGTTACTGCTTTTGTGTTTAACTTTGGGTTTAGCAGCTTTTTCATGTTCATCCTCAATTTGTTTTTGGGCCTAGTTTTAGGTCTCCATCCTAGGGCAAGCACTCCCAGCATCTTCAAAGTTTTTCCTTGATGCATAACTGTGGCAAACTCCATAGCTTTAACCTTGATCTTCCTTTTCTTTAGCATGACTGTCTTATCTTCTTGACTGGAGAACTCCCTGTGTGTGCCAACCCTAGTTTCAGCACTGACAGTCACCTCGTCTCCTTCCAACATGTATCCTTCATCTTTAGATAAAATGGTAATTGGGCTTCGCTGCTGGACCTTAGCATCCTCTTCCTTTACTGCAACCTTCTCTGTGACAAAAAAATTTTCATCTATAAGTGCCTCTGCTGGTGCTTTAATTTGCACTGGCTGAGTTTCTTTTTCAATAACCAGCAAACCTTTTCCCTTACTGTCAATTGAAGGCTGCTGAGATTAAAACTATTTCTTTGAAGGTTCTGTCACTTCCTCAATTTTGACACATTTCTTATCTTCAGACTTGACTTTTTGCCCTAATTTTCTAATTAGGGTTTGTCCCTTATCCACATGATTTTTGGTAGGATGTTCTTCCTGCTTAATTTGGAACCCAGGCCAAAAGAGAAATAAGTCCCATGTCTTTCCTTCTCTTTTTAGAACAGTGCTGATAATAAGCTTTATCAATCCATGATGGAAGATGGACTGTGCAGTGTGGTCATGATGCTCCTTGACCCTGCTTGACATTTTCTGCAAACTCTTCAACAAGAAGAAGGGGAGACTCATCCTTGATTCACCAGCCAGGTGCTGTAAGAACCTGAAATGATACTTGAATACAAAAGCATACCTCCCTTCACAGGTAATGTATCTTTGTAGGACTTTGATGGGCTCCACCCATTTAGCTCTGAAATTTTGGATGAGCACTCCTTTGCTCCAGTCTGGAATAATGCCAGGTAAAAGATACCTTTGGGCATTGAAGGTAAAAGGCACCTTTTTGAAACACAACTCTCCTTCATTTCTGACTCCTATTGCTTCAGCCACCAACTCCACAGTCAATTTGAACTTCAGAGTCTCAAATGATACCATATATTGGCTATAACATTGAGCAAATTTATGAGAGACCCCAGTGTTATAGCCATCAATCTTCTTAAAGAAATCCAACCATCCAACATTTTCAAAAAGCTCTACAAAACCTGGAAACTTGTCAATCCAATTCAGCTCAGTAGGCTCAACTCTGTTGGTCTTCCCACTTTTCTTCATTTGCTTTCCACTGGCTGAATTTTGTGTAATTTTAAGACCCTGCTAATGACCTAACAACTCTTTTCCGTCAAGTTTTTTTTAGAGTTTTGACAGTCAGCTTTCTTTGATTCTCCTTGGCTTTTTTTTCTTAATTTTTAATAGTCTATTTCTATTGTCAATGCAGGAAATGTTTTGCACCAAGATTGGGTAATTTAGGTCAACAGAGTACCAAAGGTATTTAACCAAGCTGTTGCTGAACTTAACTAACATCCAATATGCTCAACTAAATGCCAGACCACCTCTGGAATGCATAGAGACATCTATGTGTTGTGATTTTGCACAAATAGCACCCTTGGCTCCTTCTAATGCCACTAATGATCTATCTCTTTGCAATAGAGTTTCTGCATTAGTACTCTCAACTGCTTGCTTCTTAGATTCAGATTGTGATTTTTTAACTAGGGGATAAGATGATATGACAGCAATCTTATGTGTGCTAAATTTTTGCTTCAACTTGCATTCAACACAAAACCAATCAATTGCATTGATTACAGGTAACAAGTAAATATGTGAAACCCTGGTCGCCACAAACAGTACAGACCTTCACCCTACCATATTTGCTGGTCTTGTCAGGGAAATTGTTCAATGTAATTGTTGTTTTTCAACTTATCACTTGCCAAAACATCTAAAACCTTTTAAACTGATATCTGATTGTTGAGAGCTTGTTAACAACGTGAAATAAAGTTTTCCTTAATCAATTTTAACATAACAGGCCTTAATGGAAAAAACCCCAATTTAGCAGCCATGATCAATTTTACGTGGAATACCTCACTCCCGACCTGCTGCAGATGTTTAAAATTAATCCTTGGACTATCTGACCATCGAATTTAACTATCCAAGTGTCTTCAAGTCTTCAATTTACTTCCAACTGGCGCGCTGAGAAAAACCTAAATTCCCTCTGTAACTGCAAATTCTGGATTTTTAGCAGTTGTCTTCATCCCACTTCACCTCCAGCTTCGTAATGCATATGTGGAAAACCTCTTTCCCATCAATCTTGTCTCGTTCCTCTACCTATCATGATACGCCGAGCCCTAACTCCTGACAACCACGATCTCCTTCATGTCATAAACCACACCTGTTTGCATGATTATTTCTCATGAAACACATATCCAAAACTGTTTACACATGTGATTGGTCATCCAAGAGTGAAATCATGGGAAATTTTGGTGAAAAAAATGACAAAATTAGTGCCCACGATATTCTTCTAGCGCCGCAGTGTAAAATTTTAGCCATTACGCTACAAGAATGTTTTAAAATCAAATTTGGCGCTTTTTTAGTCATTAATTCCATTTTAAATAAGGTTTATATGGTAAACCTTGCTCTTAGAGTTTATTTATTAAACCTTTAATCAATATATATCTTATAAAACCCTTCAGAACCTAAGGAAACAAAAAAAATAAAAATCTAAAGGCAAAAATCAAAATTTCACTTTAAACCAAAATTTCATGAAAGTAAGTTAATGAGCAAAATTAAAACAAAAATCACAAGCAAAATATAAAATTGAAGAAAACAATTTCATGACTTAACATTTGGCTCCAGCTACGGGATGAAGTCCTCCCTGTGAGGCTTCAAGAACCTGTTGACCAGTGCCTTCTTTTCTGCTACCTACTAGTCTGCAAAATTTCCATTGGGTTATGGAGTCCTTATTATGCTCCACTCACACCGGTATATACAATGAAAAGTGAAAATCTCCTCAAAGACTGTAAAAATTCTTGAGGAATCGTCCATTGACTGGACTTGACAATTCCTCACCTTCTAAAGACTGCAGGACAAAAGTGTTATTTTCCAGAATCTTAGACACTAGGAAAGGGCCAAACCAGAGGTTGTCAAATTTACCATGCTTCCCTTTTTTCTCTTTCCTGGCATCCCATCTTAAAACCATATCACCAACTGAGAAAGTGTTTTCTTTGATGTTCTTGTCAAAGCTGCTTTTAATCTTCAATCTATATAACTGTGCACTTTCTTCCACTTTTTCCCTATTCTGTTGTAATTCTATCATCTCATAAATCCTTCTCTGCATACCATTTGGTTCTTCCTGACAATTCTGAAGAAACTTCATCACTGGGATTCCCAATTGGACAGGAAAAACTGCATCTGTTCCATACACCAATTGGAAAGGAGAAGTTCCAATTGCTTGTTTGACTGTTATCCTATCAGCCCACAATGCATATTTCAGCATAGAATCCCATGATCTCTTATTATGCTTAAGCAACTTTTTGATACTCTCAATGATGTTCTTATTTGAGGATTCAGCTAAACCATTACCCTGGGGATAATAAGGAGTTGAATGCTTGAGCAAGATACCATTCTTTTCACAAAATGCTTCCATTGCCCTAGACTTGAAAGCCTTTGCATTATCTATTACTATTTTCTGAGGACACCCAAACCTACTAAGGATATTTTCTTCGATGAATTCCATAATTACTTTGTCTGTAGCACTCCTAGTAGGGATGGCTTCCACCCATTTGGTAAAGAAGTCTGTTGTAGTTAGAATGCACCTGTGTTGTCTTGAGGAAGATGGATTTATCTCCCCTATAAAATCCAGACCCCATCGCTGGAAAGGAGCACTTACTGCAATAGGTTTTAGGGACAATGACAACAATTTTTGTTTTGCAGCAAACTTCTGACAAGGGATATAGGCTCTTACCTACTGATATACATCTGCAAACAAAGAGGGCCAATAGTACCCAGCTCTTAAAATCTTGTATGTTGTTGTCTTCCAGTACTTGTCACCTCCACAAGCACCCTCATGAGATTCAGAAATTACTCCTTCAATTTCAGATTTATCCAAGTATCTGAGTAGAATACCACCTGGATCCTTCCAGAATAACTTCTCTTCTACTAGACAATACTTAGTAGCTTTAAGCTTTAAATATCTAGCAACTTTTCTATCTAAATGCTCAGGACATTGAAAAAACAATAGAAAATACACAATGTCTGCATACCATGTGGATGCTGAGTAATAGTCCATGATTTTCTCTTTTTCCAAGATTGCTTGATCTTCTTCCTGAGCTAACTCTTCATCCATCACATGCAATCCTAGGGCCTGACAATTTGATTCAGTCAACAGCTTAGCTAAACCTTGTCCCTTGACTAGTTTGGTAGGTCTGATATCTACATCATACTCCATGTTTTTAGCAATCAACCTACCTCTTTTCCCTTCACTATCAGGCTGTGTTAAAACATCTTTCATAGCAGCATTAGGCACAAATGAAATAACTTTAGAATGCAGAACATAGATTCTAAAAAACTTTAAAGATTTTACCAGAGCATAGGCCTGTTTTTCTAAGATACTGTATTTTCAGAATCCCTGAGAGTTTTGCTGAAGAATGCAATAGGCTGCTCCAGTCCTTCCTTATTTTTCTGCAACAGAACATCTGCTATTGTATTCTCTGATGCAAATGAGAATGTAAGAAATTATCTGGTAAGATCTGGGCTTACTAATACAAAAGCTTCAGTAAGATCCATTTTGATCTTCTCAAATGCATTCTTTGCCTCAGTGGTCCACCTGACTTCCTGATCCTTTTTCAACATGACTGTGATCTGTTTGATAGTCTCAACAAAGATTGGTATAAACCAATGCAAAAAGTTGATTTTACTAATGAAATATTGGACATCCTTTTTACTCCTTGGTAAACTTATTTTCAATATAGATTTTACCCTTTCAGGATCAATCCTTATACCATCAACAAACACTAAATGACCAAGCAATTTACCTTCCTGTACAGCAAAGTGTGACTTCTTTGGATTCAAGGACAAGCCAAATTTTCTACATTTCAGGAAATTCTGCTTGAAATGCTTCAAATGTTCATCATCTGACTGTGAGAAAATAGTAATATCATCCAAGTAGATTACCACAAACTTATCCTTTTCTCTAACAAAAGCAATATCCATATCCCTCTGGAAGGTAGCTCCAGCATTCATTAACCCAAAAGGCATCTTGTCATACATGAAATTTCCCCAAGGAGTAGTGAAAGCTGTCTTCTCCTTATCATCAGGATGCATAGAAATCCGATTGTACCCTAAGAATCCATCAACCATAGAGATTCTATGTGCCCCAACTACTTTCTGCAATATTTGTTCATTCTTAGGTAGAGGATAATCATCCTTTAGTGAAGATCTGTTCAAATTTCTAAAGTCAACACACAACCTGATTTCTCCATTCTTTTCTCTAACAGGAACTAGATTGGCCACCCATGAAGAGTACCTGAGAGGTACTATGATCTTAGCAGCCAATAACTTCTTCACTTCTTTTTCAATAATAGGAAACAAGGCTGGATTAATCCTCCTTAATTTCTAACGAAAAGGTTGACGTTTGGTTTTAAAGGGACTTTATGCTGTATGATTCCAGTGTCATATGTTCTCAATTCCTCATAAGACCATGCAAAAACATCAACATGTTCCGTTAACAATTTAATGTACCTGCTTCTTTGTTCAGCTATAAGTGCTTTAGAAATTTTTACCATTCTAGGTTGTTCTGCAGAGCCAATGTTACAATCCACCACATCTTCTTCTAAGGACTATACAACATGTTTTAAAAGTGTATCATCTTTTGAAAAAATCCTTTCCAAAGGTACCAAACCCTTTGGAATGAAATTACTTTTTAATTCAATGATTTTGTGTCCAGCAATTTCATTTTCAGCAATCTCTTCCACCTGTCCATCCTCTTCATCCTCCTCTTGATCAATTATGGAATTTGAAAACTCATGAGTAAGCTCTAGGAACCTATTAATCTCAATTTCATCTCTGAACACTCTCCACTGCTTTACATTATCAGGTACAGATGGTATGTACCTCACTTCAATGGGATATCTCAACTGAGTGGTCTTGGGAATTCTAAAGTGTGTAGCAGCCAAAGCCAATGAATTTGTAGTTTGATTATGGTCTCTTGGAATATAGGTAATGTTAAAAGCTACAAAATAATTTTCAATCATTTCCCATACCTCATTTCGATAGACTTTTAGTACACCCTGCTTCACTTGATAGTTGTTCTTCACCTGCTGAACAACTAATTCGGAGTCGCCAAATGCAGAAATTTGCTGAATGCCTAAATCTTTAGCAGCTTTCAAACCTAACAACAAATATTCATACTCAGCGGTGTTATTTGTAGTAATAAACTCTAATTTATACATTAGCTTTACTATTTCACCCCCAGGGGATATAAGAAGAACCCCTGCTCCGGCACCTTCTTTGCAAGAGGATCCATCAAAATATAATTGCCATAGCTCATCGTCTTGTTCCCTGCTACATTTTACTGGCTGTTGCTTTTCAACCTGTAATAAACCAGTAGTATTATCATCCTCACTGAAATGTAACATGCAAGTACCCAGGTCTTTATCAATAGCATACAATGGGTGGTTGGTAGGGTTCTTGTCATCTGTCTCAATATAGGAAAATTGAAGCTCTCTGTACAGCCTTCTATTTTCTCCTCCAAACATAGGAATAGTAGCATATGATAAATCCATTTGTAAGGTCCCACCAACTTTATTTTCCCAAGACCTAGAAATAAGTAACCCAAATTTAGGTGTAATATCAACTACCACTACATCCATGATCACACTTTTCATGGGTAACTGAGCCAAAATAACAACCATGTCTTTTATTACCCCTAAACACTTCACTGCTTGGGAATCAAATGCATACAGATCATGATAGGGTTTGGTGATACTCAGACCTAAAGCCTCCATAACAGCCTTTGGCATTAAATTGTGTGATGCTCCTGAATCTAACAAACAATTGTGTATCATTTGTTCATGAATTGTCAGAGTGATGTAGAAAGGAGGTGAAGCACCTGCTTCATTTTCAGTCTTTTCAGCCAAGGCTGATCCAATAAAAATCCTAGGATTTTCTTCTTGTAAATTTACTGTATCAGAAATAGGATGATTACTTGCTGAATTAATCATCTTCAGAACTGATTCTTTATATGAAGGGTTTTTCGTTAATTTAGTTAAAGGTATAGGAATCTTTAACTTTCCTAATTCATTTTCCAGGATGAAATTCTGAAAATTTTTATTTACCTCTTCAACCTCTGTGTTCTTCTTTTGTTTTTCTGAAACTTGTCTTTTCTCTGTCACAGGATCAGATGACTACTTAGCAGGGACAGCTTCCTTCTTCTTCAGGATTTGTACCACCTGTTTTGGACCAGACCTTAGATTGACAGTCTTCTTAAGTTCATTTTGACAGTCATTAGCAATTATAGTAGCCATTTTCAGACCTAAATCTTCTTCTATTTCAAACACATCAGCATCATTGAATTCTACATTTAGACACTTCACCTTTGGAGGAGCGTTTGGTTCACCTTGAGCAACTTGATGAGAAACGTCGAGATGCCCTGGTGGCTCTAGAGGTTAATAAGCGTCACATTAAGGTCTAGTATGATAGATCTGTCTGTCCAAGAGTGTTTAGTGAAGGAGACTTGGTCCTCTTGTGGGATCAACCGAAAGAACCCTTGGGGGCAGGGAAATTTAATCCTATGTGGCGTGGTCCTTACGTGGTCAAGCAAGTGTTAGAGAAGGGTGCCTATGAGTTAGTCGATTACGAAGGAACATCTTTGGCGGAGCCTAGAAATGGGCTCTATCTTAAAAAATACTATGCATGATCTTTAGCCAAGGCTGCTTGTTGTATATTATTGTACAGCTTTGCATAGTTAGGTATTTTTCTTATCGTGATCAGGTTTGTGATTAGTTTCTATTTCTTTTGGTAGATGTCAATGGAATCTTCCACCTACATAGGATTCATGGATGGTGCAAGCCATCACACTCAACACTCAGCCTCAGCTGCTTGGGTGATTTATACTCCTATGGGTCAGGTAATATCTTCAGGAGGTGTATGTCTACGGCCATCTTCCAACAATATTGTTGAATATAGCATCGTTATTGAGCTTCTACAGGATGCCATTTTGCATGGCGTTCTATCTCTTGAGGTACATCTTGATTCAGAGTTAGTAGTGTCACAGCTCAATGGTTTGTACCATGTTAGAGATCCGACATTATTGAGAAGATTCTTACGTGTGAGATTGTTAGAACGACAATTTGACAGTATAACATATATACACATTCCAAAAAATAGTAATCAATTTGCTGACTCATATGCTAACTACATGTTAGATTGGCATTTGTTTCATTCATAATAAATTAATCACAAACACAATTGTTACACATGTAAATAAATAAACCGATCACCAGAAAACTTTTTATATATCAAAAATGTGGTAATACATAGTGTCATGATACAAAATTGGGGCTTTTTAAGCCACCATCATATAATACACGGTAGTACAAAATGAATACACTCCTAGGTGTCTAATCCTATGGAGGAGGAAGAGGGTTGTGATCATGGAACATCACTATGGCTCTAGCTAGCCATCAAAATAAACGCACCCATGCACGTGGCACACCCACCACCTGTCACTGCATAGCCTCAGGCAAGTCCTCGACTTGCGCCATGGGAACTCTATGAGTTAGTCTCACAAAGTTGGTATGAATGCTCTGGAGCGTTCACTCCGCATCCACACCCATGATGTCATCTCATCTTCCCCTCTGTCTATGACATGGGAAGCCCTCTGGCCGCCGTGGTCCCACATCTGCACACAAATGGTAGATGTCACTATGTATTGTCACAGAAAAACATGTTTTTTGCTTCCATATAATCAAGAAAATACAAAAAAAATTAAATAACTCAAAAAATTTAAAAAGAGTGAGGGTCGAGATTCGTTAGCTATATCGCCATATGCCGATCCTAGTGGCAATGGCATGTCCAGATCCCCCTGAAAATCTATCCCTCCATAGGGGTAGTCATCAATGGCAACAATCTGTCGTCGCCACCATGGAAAGAAGTCAGCTAGATATGGGTTGGCCACCCTACCACCCCCCAGTCTAGCCATCACATCTGCCCAACTCCGTTGGGCTGGATCTCGAACCCCGTGGAGAGGAACATCCACTCTAGGGCTCAATCCCGGAACACGCTCGAAGAAAAACATGCTCAGAATACTGCTGAACTCGAAGTTCCATACCCTACCTGCCTTACACTCACTAAGCTGGTGTTTCATGTTGCTCAGTAGTGTCGTACTCCAATCATAGACTGTAGGTCTCATGCACTCCACTACATAGAACATCAAAGGCTGTGAGGCCTGGTGGAGTGATGCTAAGCCTGCTATCCTGCCTAGCATCAGTAATATGGCCTTTAAGCCCAGCACCTGTATAGCATTGGTAGGGACTTGACTCCCCACCTTCTCAGTGTCTCGAAAATAGTACACGGCTATGTACTCATCGATAGTCAGGCCACCCCCTGGCCCACCTCGGGAACGAAGGTTCACCACCTCCCCTCGTTTAGAAAGACCAGTGATAAAGTATATGTCCTCCACCTCTATAGTGAGGGACATCCCATCAATACAAAAGGACTCTGAGTCTGGATCCCAATAATCTATCAGCATCTGTAGCAGTCTTAGTTTGGCCCTCAAACCACCAAGAAACCAAAACTTGTAGAGTTTGCATGCACGTAGAGCTTGTTGAGCCATTAATTCGGCCCTTACTACTTCCTCTACATCACCATGCTCACGCTCTCTCCATTCTAGCACCATCCTACAAAAGAAATTGCAAAATTATCCATTAGTTTACTTGAAAACCTTATGCGCAGCCTCATACGTGACTGTTTTGAGAATAGCCACGTATCTACATGGCTTTTAGGCCATTTTTCGCGTATAGCTAGCCCTATACGCGGAAAAAACCTTGATATCCGCGTGGGCCGCAGCGTGCACTTTGGGATGGCTTAAAAATTTCATTTAACTATGAAAATCTATAAAAATTATATCAAAATGCAAGAGGAGAGCATGAGTAAATACCTGGAAGAAACGGTTGTGAATTCTGCCGGCTGGATCTCCTGGAATTTGCAGTTGAAAGTCAGAGCTCAAATGGGTAAAAGTTTCAAATGATTTATATTTTTTACTATTTATAGAAAAAATTTCAAATATTTGAAAATTTTTACCCCCTTTCCTATAGTTTCGACAGTTTCTAACCATTTTTGACATAATTGGTGATGTAGAAGACCTTTTTCAGTGTCGTTTCAGCCGTTGGATTGACCCGTTCATGCTGATCTCAAGTATCATGTCTAAACTGGCATATAGGTTAGGTTTCACCACCACTTGCATTTTGCATGACCTTGTGACCATATTACCATGAACTTAGGTATGAACCCACTCTATTATGTCACGGAACCTTCTTGCTGCTTTAGAAGTGGCATGATATGAGTGGTAGATCTTCACCTTACATGGGTACCCTAGCTAGCACCTTACTTACATTTGGTTCCCATGACGATGGTTTCTCCTTTAGGGTGTGGGAATCCGTTGTATAGTACTGCCTTGACATTTCGCAAGAGCCTCATACTCCTCTTGATCTTATGCTGGCCTATTTCCCTCAGGACTCCCTCATGTCAAGTTGTGAATGCATTATCATGATCTTTTCTTGCCTTATTGAGATTTATGTTGGTTCTCCTGACATTGCATTTCAGCCATATAGCCCGAGCTTGTCTCATGTCTAGCCATGCAGAGCCATTTTTTATATCCTTCGCATCTTGATTCCCTTTTACTGGGAGGGGATTTTCCCCCGAGTGTCGATATACTACACATGTATCCTTGCATTGAGCATAGGTATGTTCCACTGCTTGGAACTAGTTTGTTTTCCCTTATGACACTCGGCTCCTCCTAGGTTGTAACTATAAAGCTAGTTTATTATTTTTTCAAGCTTTTCAAATAACTGAAAAAGTCCAAAAAAATCAAAAAACCAAAAAGCCAGACAAGCAAAGATGTTATCTTTGGCAGCTATCGAGTCGTGTCGCCTTTGAACCGAGCACTGTATATCACATCCATTGGTTGCGTTATAGTTTGACTTTAGGAGTTGTACTCGTTTATCTGAGTTTATCTCCACCGACTAGTTAAGCTTCCAGTCCCTATGGAGCCTCTGTTGATGCCTCTTGTGTCACAGAGATGTCCCAGTTTGTATATCGAGTCTATGCTGCCTTCATTCAGTCACCATACGCCGTTTATGCTCTTGTTTGAAGGAAGTTGAAACTTGAGTCGGCCATTCCCCAGTTATCTTGACTTTGCATGTCGGCCATTCCCGGTACAGTGACTGGTTCGTGCACCTATGATCGAGTCTGTCCACATTATAAAGCTTTGCTGAGTACCTCATGTTGGATGATGGGGGATGCCTTAATGCCCTCCTTCCAGTGGATTTCATCCCATCGACTTCAGATCATTTATTCTGGGATCAGAATCTAGAGTCATTTTTGAGTGCCTTGAGATTTGCAGTCATTAGTGGCAGGTTCTCTCGCCATCGACAGTTTCTTGGGAATACATCAATGTCCCCTGATCGATGGATCCTTTCAAGTGTTTGACCTCAACACATTTATTCACACTTGTTAGTTTGCACTCTAGTACCTTGATTCCCATTTTCATTATCAGTGGGTGATCTCGTTTCTGTTAACGGTATACATTAATGACCGGTAATCAGACGATGGACTACTATGTTCGACCTCGACACCTCTATTTGCATAGTAGGACATGTACTCGTAGTGGTTTGTGTAGAAGACTTTCTAGATTGGTGGCATCTCTTATATGCTACCTCCTTGATCGTGCCAGTGTGTTGCATCTCCAACAATTGAATTCGTCGGTTCTTTTCTTGAGTTCAGCCTATTGATGTTTGGCCTATGGATTTTGAAGCATCTTCCAGCACTTTGGGTTGCTGTCAATTGATTGGTTCTTTCTCATTTCATGCTTAAACAAATCCCATCCTTAATTGAGTTCATCGTTGTTTTGCATATCTTTCAAAGCCTTGTTGAATCGGGAGGTAAGTCATTGGACTCTTCACTGTTGCGGGCGGATCTTTGATCCTACCCTCCAACGTTGCGGGCCTTTTCCGGGTTTAGAATTTCCTTTTCGCTCCGACCGTTGCGCACGAGTTTTGATTCTTCATCGGGTGGTTTTTTATTCTTCATCGGGCAGGTTTGAAGTCTCCCTCGTCCGATGCTACGGACAAATCTCCTTTTCGAGCATCCACCATTGCGGATCACTTTGTACTTAGATTTTCTTTTGTGCCCCGATGTGTGCTTCGTTTTCTCCCAGCTTCATATCGGAGCGCTTGGCCACCACTTACTTCGCCGTTGTGGGCGGCATCGTGCTTTGAGGATTTGCCGTTGTAGAGGAGTTTGGATTCTTGGTCCTCCGATCAAGGTATCCTCCGACGCCCGATTGTTGTTCACGCATTCTATTTAGCCGTTGTGGGTGAGTTAGTACTGGCGACCATCCGCCATTGCGGAGGGCCTGAGGTATTAGCAGCCCGACGCAGTTTTCATTTCCCGCCCGATTTAAATGCTCTCGCACGTGTGGCGTTTTGTAATACATATGGGGCGATGGTTTAGGTTTTGTATTGTTTTTTTGAGCACTGTCACGGTGAGCATAGCGCTAAGCTGTCGATCTTTGGAGTGAGTAAAGGTCCTGCTATCGCTGTACCAGCTTCCAGGTGGCAAGAGTAGAATTCCAACTGCCATCAACTTGCTCGTTTCACCGGATTTCCAGGTAGGTTTATTTCACCTTTTTCCCAGTGCATTTGAACGGTTATTGGTTTTCTCCCATGGTTTAGGCATCCCCGACATTTTCCCTCATCCAAATAGGACTCAAGCTTGTCGGTTCTATCTTAACCTTGGGTGGGGAGAGCGTTTTAACCATTTAAGCCATTTTCTTTTCACCTTTTCAGTCGCTGCCATGCCCGCAAAGGGGTTGAAGGGTTAGGCGCAGACGGCCATTACGCCATCTGCGCCAAACCTCGCTGCGCGGCCATGATAGATAGGGGGTGGTCGGATTTTGGGCACTGCCATGGGGGGTTTGGTAGTTTATTGATTTCCGTGGTGCATTCCCAACCTGTGGACTCTAGCCATTCCGCTCACGCATTTTTTCCGCAGCCTCGACGAGGAAGAAGGTCTGACCTATAGTTGACCGGGAGGAATAGGGTTTTGAAGAGTTTTCGCGATTGAACCTAGCCTGTGTTGCTTGCGCCATCCTTCGTGCGACTCTTTTGCTTTTAGTGACCTAAAACCCTAGTGGGGTAGAAGGGGTGTGTCACTGATTACACTGCGTTTGTTGAGGATAGCGTTTTGGTCGTGTTTTGATGAGGATACCCTGTGCAGAAAAGTGGTTACGCCCCTCGGGGAGGGCGAAATGTACTGTCAGCTTAATGTAACTTTTCCGCCACCAGTTGCATGCATCTCCTTTGTGATGTGTCTGATGGGCTTTATGGCTAAAGTGCTGATTGGCACAAGCTTGATGCTTTTAAGTCTTCTATGTGTTTGTTAGGCAATAGAATGATAACTGAATGCTGCACCTGCATATAATTTACATGTTTTTGCTTCAATGTATCGCTATCACGAGAAAGTGACAGGTCACATAATAGTGTAGGTTTAATGCTGACACGAGTATGATTGATAAACTTGCTGCATGTAGATCAGATCATAAGATGGTTCATCCATGGTCTCAAGGCATTGTAAGGTTGAACAATATATGTATTAGTTGCTTGGGATAATAGCACATTGCACAGTACTGCATGCTAGTTCGATTGTTCAGTTTGAGAGACTTATGTGTTGATTTTATTGACTGGTCAAAATTATGATGCACTTGAGAAAGGATAAATTGATACACATTGTCTGCAAATTAAAATTGCTTAATGTCAAAATGATTATACATGACAGGAGGAATTTACAATGTCCAAAAGGTAGAAGAAGAAAGCCCCAACGGTGGAAGAAGTATCAGTGCCGGAAACAGAAGCGAAAACTGAATATATCTATGAGGACACCCAATGTATCTCAGGTGTTGAGCCTGAATATAAGTGGGGAGAGATATACAGGTTGATTTCTCGTAGGGAAGTCCCAGACACGGGTCTCGAAGAGGAGCCAATTTATGCCAACATTGAAAAATCCGCCATCATGAAGGTGGCTACCAGAACAAAGCTTTTCCCTTACTCTGATGCAATGAGATGGATTCTGCCACACACAAACAACAACAGAATGCTTATAGCGAATGTTGATGGTCAAGGCTATGTTGCATTTAGCCCTGGATACGTGGCATTAGCTTACGACCTGCCGGAGCCTCAAGTCTTCCTTTCAAATGATTGGTTGGATAACCTTAAGATGGATTTAGTGGAAACCCAGAGGAGAATGCTTTTTTCCAGGAAAGCTCTATCGACACAGAGCAACAGAAGATTATGATACAGCGAGCTTAAGAGCTCCTTATAGGTTTATAGCCCTGATGCTAAATCGGATCTTTGGTAGAGCCAATGGTAGACTCTTCAAATTGGAATGGGTTCCCCTTATGTTCCATGTGGCCACAGAAGGAACGATCTTCAACTGGGCCAGCCTAGTATCAAGTAGTCTCTCTTCTTGTGTAGCTGCAGCCTTGGGAGGAGGAGAAGCCCGGAAAAAATCTGAATTCTATATGAGTTCCATTTTGATAGACTGCATACTATACCACCAGCCTTTCCCCAGGCTCAAGTGTGTCTGGGATAGGGAAAGAACACCGGTATATGCAGCTTACAAACTACTGTGGGCTCATCAGTACCACAGTTATTACCGAGAGATCTGTGAGAATTTTATTATGCCACTACACACGCTTATCTTCCGAAAGGAATGTGACTGCATGTCTGAAGAGGCTATGCAGGTAATAGAGGAGTATGGTGATTCTTTCTTGACAGAGAATGGTATGTACCTTAGGATGTTTGGAGGATCAAAGACACCTTATCTGCTGCCAAAGTATGCAACAGATTATATAATCCATAAAGAGGTGGTTAGACAGGTGTTTATCGACGGAGTTGGCCATTTCTTGTTCCAGCACAAGAAAACTGCATATCCCCCTCTACCATTCAAGTTGGGTAGCTGTAGATTCACCGATGTGAAGCAAGCTCCGGAATTTATAGAGGAACTAGGGAAGTTCCATTTTGGGGAAATGCCTTTCCGGGGAAATGACACTCATGGCAGAGTGGCTGAGCATTGCAAGAAACACAAGGTGTTTTATGAGTACACCCATCATTTTGATAGAGATGAATCTGTTTTCAGGAGTGCACCAAACATGATGGCACTCAGTAGAATATTCAAACCAAAACACCCCACCAAGGGTGGAAAAGGGAGTGAGCAAGATAAAGTTGAGCAAGCTAAGGCTGAAGAGGTCACCAAAAGGATAAGAGAGGAGGCTTAGAGGCTGGAAAATGAGGCTGCAGAGTGGCTGCAGAAGGGAGAAGAAGAGAAAAGGAAAGCTGCCCAGGAAGCAGCTGAACTAGAAAAAGAAGCGGCCAGAGAAACAGAAGAAGCTGCTAGGCAAGCAGCTGAAGAAGCACAAAGGAAGCTAGATGAAGAGCTTTGAGAGCAGGAGGCCAAGAAGATCAAGTTGACACAGCAGCAAGCCTCTGAAGCACCATTAGGGCAGAGTCAGGGAGAGGAAATCCCTGAAGTGCAAATCCTTCAAGTACCTACTACCATCACTCCTACAGCTCCTACTCTCCAGCTAGTGCCCTTCATTCAGAAAAAAGGGGAAGAAGTCCCTGATTTCAATACTGTTTATTATGACAGGGCCACCAAAAGAATCATGAGGAGGACGGAGAAGAAGGTGGAAGCAAAAGACCTATCAGGGAAGATGGTCAGAGATACAGCAGTCATGTTTGGGACAGACAAGGATCCTCTGTTCACCATAAGAGAGGGAACTACACTAATCGATGCCTCCGCTGATAACATTAACAAGTTAATGATTGACCTAGAGGCAGTTAAAAAGACCTCTGCTCAGCTCAAGGATACACTGAGACAGGAAAGAAATGAAGGTAATATAATAAAGAGGAAATATGAACACACGCTAAGGGAAATGGAATCAACAAAGGGAGAAATCCATGCCCTCTAGATAGAAGCACAGGTCAAAGAAACAACACAAGAGGCTCTAGAAAACGCACAGCAGGAAGTTCAAGATCTGAAGAATGAGAGAGAACAGTTGAGGGCAAAGGTGGAAGACCTAGAGGTGCAGCAGAATGTCATCTATGAGTCCAATACCGCATACACCCAAGAACTGCAAGCGAAGCTGGCTTCTCTGACTGCTGAACTGGAGACAGCAAAGGAACAACAAGTTGATCTGCAGCCATTCAAAGAATATATAACGGCTCAGAAAGTTAAAATGCTACAGCTGCAAATGGCTCTAAAAGAAGAAAGATGCAAAGTCCTTCAAATGGACAGCAGGTTAGAGGAGATCATAGAAACCTCCTCCTATTTCGTAGACAGATCCCAGGATGTGCTGGAAGTCTTGAATGCCAGAATGGCAAGACCGGAAGATAATGCAGAGATCTTAGAAGGGCTAGTAGTCAAAGATCAGCAAACCCTCAGAAAAGATCACATCCTGGTAGAGTTTTCCATAAGCACTGCTGAAGACTTTAAGAAGACTATCAAGAGGACATAGGTAGCATGCTCGGAGTATTTTAAAAGGTTCCTCAATGCTTACAACCGCTGCCAAACAGAGGCTGAACTTAGGTTTGAAGAGTTCCCTAATCATGAGGCCTTTCTGGAAGTATTATAGAAAAGACATCAAGATGCAGAGGCTAGGACACAATAGATTCAGGCCATTGATGCCATGGTACTAAAGAATGAGGTGGGCTATGCAGCCATTAGCATACAAGTTCTAGAAGACTAGCTTCGGTTGAGTGTAGCAAGAATTGAGGCTATTAGGAACCAAGTCGAAAAGTTTGAAATGAACCTCCAGTTCCTAGAGCCATGTACTTTTGAAAGCCTCACTGCTGAAACAGCAGCATGGAAAAAATTCTTTGAAAGCCAAGAGGGACCCTCTTCATAGAGGACCGGTCCACTTTGTATTAATTTAATGTTTTGTAAAATATTTTTGGGAAAAAATGAAGCGTTGGGAAAACAAAGGGTTGGGAAGCCCAAAGGTCACTTTGGGCAGCCCAACCATTTTTTGCTTTTTGTATAAAAGTAGGAAAGGTAGATAAGGAGAGGGCTTTTTTCCCCAGTAAGACTGGAAAGTTGTTGTAAGAAGAACTACTTCCTTTTGCAATAAAAATTACAGTTTGCCTGTTGAAAGAAGATTGGTGGGATTTCAAATTTTTTTTTGACATGGATAATCGAAAGATGAACTACGTTGTTTTTCAGCATTATATCCATGAATCGTGAGATCGTTCTAACTTTATGACCTGTGTCTTTGTTTAATGACTTCTGATTTATTTTATGAAATCTCTACCATGAGTAATGTATTCTTGTCATAAACAATTAGCTATCTGGTTGTGAAATATCTTTCGTTGTTCATGTGTGTAAAAGATAATGTCAGCTATCTGTAATTGCTTTTATTACGCATGCAAATCCACATTACTCATATATGTTAATTACAAGTTGGCTCCTCGGGGATAGGATAAGTAGATAGATAGGTAGTCATTTCATTTCTGCATGAGTGTTCCAGATGCATGGTAAGCCTAAGACGAGAGGTAAAAACCTGTGCATCACTTTGTGAATGCTCCTTGCATCCTTCACCACCCTGCATTTAGTTAGATATTTGCATTTCATATTTAAGCCAAAAAAATACAAATTCTGGTGGACCGGGCCGCAACCGGTAGAACCCCTATTTGTTACTTTGACCTACGGTAGCCGGTCCGCAAACCGGACGGATTCCCTATTTCAAACAGTCAACGGGATAGTTGGGAACGTTGATTGGGGAGAATCCCTCACTGTTGCCGCCTGTGAATTTCTAGGCCTCAACAGTTTTGGTGCTAGAAGGAGGGCCGCCAGTAAAAGGCTGGCCATGGAACTTAATTTCCCGAGACTATCCTACCAGAAGAGGTTTGAAGCTTCAACCTAACCCAAGTGTTCACAGTTTACGCTGCTATCCTTGAAGGACTATTTTTCCCAGCATCCCATTCATTTACCTTTGCTTATGGCTGGTAATCAACCCAATCCTTTGCCTACATGGAGAGCTAGGTTCCCTCTGAACTTAACACCTCCTTTGCATAACCTACCTCAAGCCTTTGACAAGCTCTTGCCCAAGTTTGACCCTGTGGAAAATATTGCTGTAGATGATCACCTTCAAAGATTTTATCTAGCATTAGAAGGGCTAAGGGATGGGGAGTATGAAGATGTGGTCTGCAGGTTTTTCCCTCACACTCTGAAAGGAGCAGCAGCATCTTGGTATTTCAGTCCGCCTGCAAACTCCATTCCTGACTGGGACACCTTTGAAAGAGTTTTCAGAAGTAAATACACAACTCAAAAGACACATGCCTCATTGATGAAAGGGCTTGGTTTGTTAAGAAAATAAAAGAATGAAAAGGTACATAGTTTCACTCAGAGATTTTCATTGTACTTAAAAAAAAATTCTGCTATGGACAGACCTTCAGACAAAGTCTTGAGTGAGTATTATACCTCAGCCTTAGGACCTGGGTTGGCCATGTTTGCCAAGATGAAAGTCAAGCCTACACTGGTAGAAACCTACCAAGAGGCTGAAAGTGAGAGTATAGAGGACTATCCGGACTCACTTGAAGAGAACACCACTATAAGAAGAAACTCACTGCTGTTTAAATCTAGAGAAGGGCAACCACATGATTATCATTGGATGATGAAAGTGCTTCAGAAAATGTCCAACCAAATTGTAGATCTAGAAAAGGAGAGAGACATTGAGAAAACCAATAAGCCATACTATCCAAAAAAGGAAGATAACAACCAATGGCAAGTCCCACTTCCAAATTTGGTATCAATAAACATAACAGAAATAGGAGGGGATAGTTTCTGTACTTTTCATCAACAACCTCATTCTGAGAAGAAGTGTCCTCAGTGGTTACATTCAATGACCTTGGTAATGAATAAGTTGTTGGACCCAGATTTGACCAGGGACAGTGGTGAGGAAGAAGAGGAGAAACAGATTATAGTAAAACCAGATGATGATGATATGTTTTCATGGAATGGTATTTCACTGTTTAACACGGAAGAAGGCGTTCTCGAGTCTCAATATACTCCTACAACCACAGAAATTGAAAACCTGGCCATTAAGAACAATGCAAGAATATCAAAGGTTCAAGATTTGCAAGAGGAAGTAAAGGGGCAGGCTGATGTGGAGGCTAAAGATAACATACCTAAGGATATTCATGGCAAACAGAAAACAGAGCCACTCATTGAACTTGCCAAACCAGTGGAAGTTGAGGAGGAAAGAAAAGCTGGCAAACTGAAAGAGGAGTTGCACACAAAAAACCAACCTGTGGAAGAAAAGATAGAGTTGGTCAAGACTAAGAAAACCAGCTCTCCACCTTTCCTCGTGACCCTTGAGATTTTAAATCATAGGGTGCATAATTTTTTGGTGGATTTTGGATCGTCCATGAATGTTATGCCCCTGGTAGTTTGCAAAAAACTTGATGGGCCGCTAAAACCTACTATTTGGGATGTCACTCAACTTGACGAAACCAGTGTCAAATTAGTAGGGGAAATGGAGGACATTCTGATTCGATTAGCTGCAAATAAAAGGACATGTCATTACGTTGACATCATAGTAGCAGACATCCCTGATGGTTATGGAATGATCCTGAACCGAGATTGGACAGCACGACTAAATGGGTATTTTGCTTCAGATTGGTCTCACTTGTGGTTACCTCAGAAGGGTATCCCAAACATGATTAAGATTTTGAGAGAGCCATATATGAAGCACAATGTCACTAAGCTAGGAGAAGGAAATGAATATACTGATTCTATTTTGGGAAACTATCTGACTGAGTGTAAGCTAAGACACCACGTTTCAAGAAAGGCTAGCCCTATGATGGATACCCAGCCTGAGCTCCTTCAACTCCCTCAGGATGAAAGAAATGACTGCAGGATCTTGGATATGGGTTCTATTTCAATAACAGCACAGTTGGACCATGGTTAGGCAATCCATGTCTAAATCCATCTCATTCCTCAGTTTTTAGATTTATAAATTTTCGGGAATGGGCAAAATTTTTGTTTTTCTTTTGTTTCTTTTGTACATAAATAAATTGCTTTGTTGCTTATGTTGTTTCTTTGTTTTAATGCTTTGATGTCTTCCTTCTTTTGATTTCTTGCTATGCTACTGTTTTGTTTATAGCTTTGCTAGTTTCCTTTTGATTTGAATAAGAGGCAAACTTTTGGTTGCAATGGGAGCATCAGGGTTCTTTATTAACTAAAATCTTGAGTGAAAGACTGTGTGTAAAAGCATAGAATGTCTTTTAGTAACTGCATTCCTAACTGGCAGAGCATTCATTTGAGGCCTTACTTAATCCCTGTAAATAACTCAAAAGTGGAAAAGGTCTGAAGTACTATTTCAAGGCTCCATTTATTTCACATCTTAAATACCCAAGGGAGTGACAGCAAAAGACCCACAGAAAGGAAGCAGGGTGGAACAGTTTATCATATACAAATGGTCCCATGCCATAAATTAAGAAAAGGCTAAAAGATATTAAGAGTCAAAGCTCCTGAAAGAAACCAGACATATCAAAGTGTTGAAATATTGTAACTTCGAAGAATATTCTTTATGTATCTTTTGTGGTCCCCGATGGTCCAACCGGGAGAACCACTTGTATTACATTTGTACCCCGATGCTCCTAATCGGAAGAACT
>LPNX010660664.1:558366-658970 GCA_001517045.1 Pseudotsuga menziesii
TAACACAAAGCAAAGCTCGAAAAGCATTAATATTAAAGCATAAAGTACCAAATGGCCACAAGATCCTCTCCGTCCGTGAATTGAAGTATGAAATATATCATTCACACAAAAGGAAACTATGGGATAGAGGATCCTGAATTGAAATTTCGGTAAGAAAGGCCTACAGGAGGACTCATATCAAACAAACTAAAGTTCAAAAGGCTCAAAAGTGCAAATTGGCATGGGAATGAGGAACAAAAGGATAATACTGTTCACTATCTGTCACAATCCTGTGGTGTCTAAGCTATAACCACCAAAGGGCAGGAAAATAAACCTCATCCATTTAGCCTCAAGAGAGTTATTCAGACATGAAACACTACTGATGTTACCTTTTCCCGAGAAAATGGGATTCTTATAAGTAATTTGATGCATAATCCGGTTGGCTTAGGAAAGCAGACAGCTAGAAGATTTTGGTTTTATTCATACAGTTTTAAGCTTAGAAAGAAAGTTAATTCAGAGATCTGGGGTTTACCAGGTAGTCACCAATTGTTGCATCTGCAACAATTTCCCAAAATTCTAAAAAAATTTGGACCCTCCTTTACTTTGAATTAGTCGGTTCTTTTCTTGAGTTCATCCTATTGATGTTTGGCCTATGGATTTTGAAGCGTCTTCCAGCACTTTGGGTTGCTGTCAATTGATTGGTTCTTTCTCATTTCATGCTTAAACGAATCCCATCCTTAATTGAGTTCATCGTCATTTTGCATATCTTTCAAACCCTTGTTGAATCGGGAGGTAAGTCATTGGACTCTTCGCCGTTGTGGGCGGATCTTTGATCCTACCCTCCGACGTTGCGGGCCTTTTCCGCGTTTAGACTTTCCTTTTCACTCCGAGCGTTGCGCGTGAGTTTTGATTCTTCATCGGGTGGGTTTGAAGTCTCCCTCGTCCGATGTTGCAGACAAATATCCTTTTCGAGCGTCCGCCGTTGCGGATCACTTTGTACTTAGATTTTCTTTTGCGCCCCGACATGTGCTTCGTTTTCTCCCCACTTCGTATCGGAGCGCTTGGCCACCACTTACTTTGCCATTGCGGGCGGCATCGTGCTTTGAGGATTCGCCGTTGCGGAGGAGTTCGGATTCTTGGTCCTCCGATCAAGGTATCCGCCGACGCCCGATTGTTGTTCACGCGTTCTATTTAGCCGTTGCGGGTGAGTTAGTACTGGGGACCATCCACCATTGCAGAGGGCCTGAGGTATTAGCAGCCCGACGCAGTTTTCATTTCTCGCCCGATTTAAATGCTCTCGCACGTGTGGCATTTTGTAATACATATGGGGCGACGGTTTGGGTTTTGTATTGTTTTTTTGAGCACTGTCGCGGTGAGCATAGCACTGAGCTGTTGATCTTTGGATTGAGTGAAGGTCCTGTTGTCGCTGTACCAGCTTCCAGGTGGCAAGAGTAGAATTCCAACCGCCATCAGCTCACTCGTTTCGTCGAATTGCTAAGTACGTTTATTTCGCCTTTTTCCCAGTGCATTTGAATGGTTATTGGTTTTCTCCCATGGTTTAGGAATCCCCGGCGTTTTCCCTCGTCCAGCTAGGACTCAAGCTTGTGGGTTCTATCTTAACCTTGGGTGGGGGGAGCATTTTGACCATTTAAGACATTTGCTTTTCACCTTTTCATTCGCTACCTCGCGTGCACAAGGGTTGAAGGGTTAGGCGCAGATGGCCGTTATGTCATCTGTACCAAACCTCCCTGCATGGCCATGATAGACAGGGGGTGGTCGGATTTTGGGCACTGCCATGGGGGGTTTGGTATTTTATTGATTTCCGTGGTGCATTCCCAACCTGTGGACTCTAGCCATTCTGCTCACGCATTTTTTCTGCAGCCTCGACGAGGCAGAAGGTCTGACCTATAGTTGATCGGGAGGAATAGGGTTTTGAAGAGTTTTCGCAGTCGAACCTAGCCTGTGTTGCTTGTGCCATCCTTCGCGTGACTCTTTTGATTTTGGTCACCTAAAACCCTAGTGGGGTAGAAGGGGTGTGTCGCTGATTACACTGCGTTTCTTGAGGATAGCATGTTGGTCGTGTTTTGATGAGGATACCCTATGCAGAAAAGTGGTTACGCCCCTCAAGGAGGGCGAAATGTACTGTCAGCTTAATGTAACTTTTCCGCCACCAGTCGCATCTGTCTCCTCTGTGATGTGTCTGCTGGGCTTTATGGCTAAAGTGCTAATTGGCACAAGCTTGATGCTTTTAATTCTTCTCTGTGTTTGTTAGGCAATAGAATGATAACTGAATGCTGCACCTGCATATAATTTACATGTTTTTGCTTCAGTGTATCGATATCTATCATGAGAAAGTGACAGGTCACATAATAGTGTAGGTTTAATGCTGACACAAGTATGATTGATAAACTTGCTGCATGTATATCAGATCATAAGATGGTTCATCCATGGTCTCAAGGCATTGTAAGGTTGAACAATATATGTATTAGTTGCTTGGGATAATAGCACATTGCACAGTACTGCATGCTAGTTCGATTGTTCAGTTTGAGAGACTTATGTGTTGATTTTATTGACTGGTCAAAATTATGATGCACTTGAGAAAGGATAAATTGATACACATTGTCTACAAATTAAAATTGCTTAATGTCCAAATGATTATACATGACAGGAGGAATTTACAATGTCCAAAAGTCAGAATAAGAAAGCCCCAGCGGTGGAAGAAGTATCAATGCCGGAAACAGAAGCGAAAACTGAATATATCTATGAGGACACCCAATGTATCTCAGGTGTTGAGCCTGAATATAAGTGGGGAGAGATATACAGGTTGATTTCCCGTAGGGAATTCCCAGACACAGGTCTCGAAGAGGAGCCAATTTATGCCAACATTGAAAAATATGCCATCATGAAGGTGGCTACCAGACCAGAGCTTTTCACTTACTCTGATGTAATGAGATGGATTCTGCCACACACAAACAACAACACAATGCTTATAGTGAATGTCGATGGTTAGGGCTATGCTGTGTTTAGCCCTGGATATGTGGCGATAGCTTACCACCTGCCAGAGCCTCAAGTCTTCCTGTCAAATGATTCGTTGGATAACCTCAGGATGGATTTAGTGGAAACCCTAAGGAGAATTCTTTTGCCAGGAAAGCTCTATCGACATAGAGCAACCGAAGATTATGATACAGCGAGCTTAAGAGCTCCTTATAGGTTTATAGCCCTGATGCTAAATCGGATCTTTGGTAGAGCCAATGGTAGACTCTTCAAATTGGAATGGGTTCCCCTTATGTTCCATGTGGCC
Source organism: Pseudotsuga menziesii (assembly GCA_001517045.1). Taxonomy (NCBI): domain Eukaryota; kingdom Viridiplantae; phylum Streptophyta; class Pinopsida; order Pinales; family Pinaceae; genus Pseudotsuga; species Pseudotsuga menziesii. The sequence goes on from LPNX010660664.1 coordinate 561,647, forward strand.
ACAGAAGGAACGATCTTCAACTAGGCCAGCCTAGTATCAAGTAGTCTCTCTTCTTGTGTAGCTGCAGCCTTTGGAGGAGGAGAAGCCCGGAAAAAATCTGAATTCTATATGAGTTCCATTTTGATAGAATGCATACTATGCCACTAGCCTTTCCCCGAGCTCAAGTGTGTATGGGATAGGGAAAGAACACTAGTATATGCATCTTACAAACTACTGTGGGCTCATCAGTACCACAGTTATTACCGAGAGATCTGTGAGCATTTTATTATGCCACTACACACACTTATCTTCCGAAAGGAATGTGACTGCATGTCTGAAGAGGCATGCAGGTAATAGAGGAGTATGGTGATTATTTCTTGACAGAGAATGGTATGTACCTTAGGATGTTTGGAGGATCAAAGACACCTTATCTGCTGCCAAAGTATGCAATAGATTATATAATCCATAAAGAGGTGATTAGACAGGTGTTTATTGACGGAGTTGGCCATTTCTTGTTCCAGCATAAGAAAATTGCATATCCCCCTCTACCATTCAAGCTAGGTAGCTGTAGATTCACCAATGTGAAGCAAGCTCCGGAATTTATAGAGGAACTAGGGAAGTTCCATTTTGGGGAAATGCCTTTCCAGCGCAATGACACTCATGGCAGAGTGGCTGAGCATTGCAAGAAACACAAGGTGTTTTATGAGTACACCCATCATTTTGATAGAGATGAATCTGTTTTCAGGAGTGCACCAAACATGATGGCACTCAGTAGAAGATTCAAACCAAAACACCCCACCAAGGGTGGAAAAGGGAGTGAGAAAGATAAAGATGAGCAAGATAAGGCTGAAGAGGTCACCAAAAGGATAAGAGAGGAGGCTCAGAGGCTGGAAAATGAGGCTACAGAGTGGTTGCAGAAGGGAGAAGAAGAGAAAAGGAAAGCTGCCCAGGAAGCAGCTGAACTAGCAAAAGAAGCGGCCAGAGAAACAGAAGAAGCTTCTAGGAAAGTAGCTGAAGAACACAAAGGAAGCTAGATGAAGAGCTTCGAGAGCAGGAGGCTGAGAATATCAAGTTGACACAACAGCAAGCCTCTGAAGCACCATCAGGGCAGAGTCAGAGAGAGGAAAACCCTAAAGTGCAAATCCTTCAAGTACCTACTACCATCACTCCTACAACTCCTACTCTCCAGCTAGTGCCCTTCGTCCAGAAAAAAGGGGAAGAAGTCCCTGATTTCAGTACTGTTTATTATGACAGGGCCACCAAAAGAATCATGAGGAGGACAGAGAAGAAGGTGGAAGCAAAAGACCTATCAGGGAAGATGGTCAGAGATATAGCAGTCATGTTAGGGACATACAAGGATCCTCTGTTCATGATAAGAGTGGGAACTGCACTAGTCGATGCCTCCGCTGATAACATTACCAAGTTAATGATTGACCTAGAGGCAGTTAAAAAGACCTCTGCTCAGCTCAAGGATACGCTGAGACAAGAAATAAATGAAGGTAATAGACTAAAGAGGAAATATGAACACATGCTAAGGGAAATGGAATCAACAAAGGGAGAAATCCATGCCCTCCAGATAGAAGCACAGGTCAAAGAAACAACACAAGAGGCTCTAGAAAACGCGCAGCAGGAAGTTCAAGATCTGAATAATGAGAGAGAACAGCTGAGGGCAAAGGTGGAAGACCTAGAGGCACAGTAGAATGTCATCTATGAGTCCAATACCACATACACCCAAGAACTGCAAGCGAAGCTGGCTTCTCTGACTGTGAAAATGGAGACAGCAAAGGAACAACAAGTCAATCTGCAGCCATTCAAAGAATATATAACGGCTCAGAAATTTAAAATGCTATAGCTGCAGATGGCTCTAGAAGAAGAAAGATGCAAAGTCCTTTAGATGGACAGCAGGTTAGAGGAGATCATAGAAACCTCCTCCTATTTCGTAGATAGATCCCAGGATTTGCTGGAAGTCTTGAATGCCAGAATGGAAAGACCAGAAGATAATGCAGAGATCTTAGAAGGGCTAGCAGTCAAAGATCAGCAAACCCTCAGAAAAGATCACAGCCTAGTAGATTTTTCCATAAGCACTGCTGAAGACTTTAAGAAGAATATCAAGAGGACACAGGTAGGATGCTCGAAGTATTTTAAAAGGTTCCTCAATGCTTATAACCGCTGCCAAACAGAGGCTGAACTTAGGTTTGAAGAGTTCCTGGGTCATGAGGCCTTTGTGGAAGTATTGTAGAAAAGACATCAAGATGCAGAGGCCAGGATGCAGTAGATTCAGGCCATTGATGCCATGGTACTAAAGAATGAGGTGGGCCATGCAGCCGTTAGCATACAAGTTCTAGAAGACCAGCTTCGGTTGAGCCCAGCAAGAATTGAGGCTATCAGGAACCAAGTCAAAAAGTTTGAAATGAACCTCCAGTTCCTAGAGCCGTGTACTTTTGAAAGCCTCGCTGCTGAAGCAGCAGCATGGAAAAAATTCTTTGAAAGCCAAGAGGGACCCTCTTCATAGAGGACCGGTCAACTTTGTATTAATTTAATGTTTTGTAAAATATTTTTGGGAAAAAATGAAGCATTGGGAAAACAAAGGGTTGGGAAGCCCAAAGGTCACTTTGGGCAGCCCAACCATTTTTTGCTTTTTGTATAAAAGTAGGAAAGGTAGATAAGGAGAGGGATTTTTTCCCCAGTAAGACTGGAAAGTTGTTGTAAGAAGAACTACTTCCTTTTGCAATAAAAATTACAGTTTTCCTGTTGAAAGAAGATTGGTGGGATTTCAAATGTTTTTTTTGACATGGATAATCGAAAAATGAACTGCGTTGTTTTTCATCATTATATCCATGAATCGTGAGATCATTCTAACTTTATGACCTATGTCTTTGTTTAATGACTTCTGATTTATTTTATGAAATCTCTACCATGAGTAATGTATGCTTATCATAAACAATTAGCTATCTGGTTGTGAAATATCTTTCGCTGTTCATGTGTGTAAAAGATAATGTCAGCTATCTGTAATTGCTTTTATTACGCATGCACATCCACATTACTCATATATGTTAATTACAAGTTGGATCCTCGGGGATAGAATAAGTAGATAGATAGGTAGGCATATTGATAGGTAGTCATTTCATTTCTGCATGAGTGTTTCAGATGCATGGTAAGCCTAAGACAAGAGGTAAGAACCTGCGCATCACTTTGTGAATGCTCCTTGCATCCTTCACCACCCTGCATTTAGTTAGATATTTGCATTTCATATTTAAGCCAAAAAAATACAAATTCCGGTGGACCGGGCCGCAACCGGTAGAACCCCTATTTGTTACTTTGACCTACGGTAGCCGGACCGCAAACCAGATGGATTCCTTATTTCAAATAGTCAACGGGCTAGTTGGGAACGTTGATTGGGGAGAATCCCTCACTGTTACCGACTGCAAATTTCCAGGCCTCAACACAGTGTTCATGATATTTCAGCTCTCGCGACTTGATTCCAGTGTATGTCAGACATTTCCAGCCACTATGGAGATCTTGGTCTACTATATATCTTCAGCCATTTTGGAGATCATGGTCCTTTGTATATCTTCATCATGGAGATTTTGATCTATGTATATTGTACGTGGCGATGACCACATATGTGATATCATGTATCATGCCTATTCATGGCCATTGTACTCTTATGTATCCAGGACTGCTATATGTATTTGCAGTTATATGCAGAGTTGTATTATGGTACTATGCTGATTGGGTGGCTGGTCTTCCATTTGGGATCCTTCATCACTCCACTTCTGGGATAGACTTATAATGTATTTCGGCCATCATATGACCCCTCTGACCTCACACATTAGGGGGCATCTGTTATAGCGGATTTCACCACTCTAGGTGAATCACACTTTGTATGTCCTTCCCCTGTCCTGCTGCAGAATCCTTAGCTCCTATGGACCACTTTTTGTCCTTTGATGTTTCCTTGATCATCCCTAAACACACATGAAAAATGCTATATGCGAATTTTAACCTTATAAGCGCGTACATACGCGGGTTTGAGCCATATAACCGCATACATAGGGATGTGTAAATAATCCAAATCCTTTTGGAGTTTTCCCTGACATGGATCTGACTCATTTGACTCTTGGCCTTCCATATGCCTTGAGATCACTTGGATTTGACCTTTCAGTACCCTTTTGAAAAACTATATAAGGAACCCCTTGGTACATTGAAGGCATAAGAGAGAATTTAGAGCAACGAAACTATAGTCCATTGTTGACGGAAATTATGCTTGAGTCTGCATCCCTTTGTTCCTTAGAGAAATTTTGTGTTCTTCCCAAGCTTTCCCTTTGTTTGTGAGCTTCCTATCGAGATATGGAGGATTGAAGTGGTGGAGGCCCAAGTGGGGGATTCAGTTTCTCCGGTTCGCAGACGTGCCGTCGGAGGTTGTATCTTGTAATCTCTGATTTATATTAATAGAAATATCTTTTCCTGTCCAATGATGTGTATTTGAATATATATTTTATCCGTGGGATTATGTCAAATGCTTTTACATTATTGATTATATATGCTAGAATAGATCTAACACCATGATATATAGAATGCTTGTATTTTTTACTTGTTGTTGAGGAAGTAATATAGCAATTCAAGCTGAAGATTGGAAAGCTCAACGGCAATCTACTTCAACCGTCTGGAATAAGGTACAAGGTCTAATCCTTTAGTGTTAGAAATTTTATTTCTATTTCATATTGGGAAAGATTGATTTCTGGAGTCAAGCTGTCTGTTGTGGTACCCCAAGTCATAGGAATTTCCCTCCGTAACATTAGGTGATGAAACAAAGGTTACAGCTGTCAGAATCCAGGGTAAGAATAAAAGCATCTCACTTCCCATTGATGAAAAATCAAGTTCTAGTGAAAGTACAAATATTCCATCTACTTCTAAGCAAAATGATAAAAATAGAAGTGCATTGTTTTATGTTCGTGTCATTGCAAATCACACAAATATTGATACATTGTTTGATAGTGGTTCACAAGTAAATCTGATATCAACAGAAGTGGTTAAGAAATTGCATTTAGTTACCATGCCTCATGAAAAACCCTATCCTCTTTGTTGGGTTACTAATAACACATGATTTCAAGTTACAAAGAAATGTGTTTTGAAATTTGCAATCACTGAAAGGTTTACGGATGAGGTAGAACTAGATGTAGTACCACTTGACATTTGTGGCATAGTACTTGGGAGTCCATATTTGTATGATTGGAAAGCAGTCTTTTATAGAGAGCATAATAAGTATCATTTTTTTAAATATGGTGTCGAGTATATTGTATGAGCACATAAGATAAGAACAAACCTAGCAATAGTTTCTGCAGGACAAATGAAGAGGCTGGTAAATGCTAGTAAGAATTTTGTGTTAATGATGGTTAAGATGAAAAATGATGAGATCTCTAAATCTTTTGAGGGATGTGATCCTAAACATAAATCTGAATTGATTGAAATCATTTCTGAGTATGATGATTTGTTTCAAGATCCGAAGCGGTTACCACCAAAGAGAGAGATTCAGCATGAGATACATTTGCAGTAGGATGTGCCACTCCCAAACATAGCTATGTACCAGATGTATGTAATGCAGAATGAGGAAATCAAGAAGCAGGTTCAGGAGCTAATTGAAAAGGGGGTCATCCGGCCAAGTACTTCTCCTTGTGGCTCTCCTATAGTCTTGGTTCCAAAGAAGGATGGGTCTTGGAGGATGTGCATTAACTATAGGGCCCTTAACAAAATCACCATTAAAAATAGGTATCCTCTTCCTCGCATTGATGATTTGCTTGATCAATTGAAACATGCAACTTACTTTACAAAATTGGATCTCCGTAGTGGGTATCATCAAATCCGGGTTGCTGAAAATGATGCCTGGAAAACAACGTTTAAAACGAAACAAGGTTTGTATGAATGGCTTGTGATGCCTTTCGGACTCTGTAACGCACCTGCTACTTTCATGCGGGTCATGAATGATGTCTTTCGTCCATTCATTGATGATTTTGTAATTGTATATCTGGATGATATCCTAGTGTTTAGCAAAACCTAGGAAGAGCATATTGTACATGTGGAAAAAGTTTTAGATGTACTGAGGAAGGAGAAGCTTTCCGTAAAAATGTCTAAATGTGAGTTTACTAAAATTTCTTTAGTATATCTGGGCCATATTATTGGTGGAGGCCACCTACGAGTGGACCCATCCAAGGTTGCTGTCATTGTAAACTGGACACGGCCTAACACCGTTACTGAAATCAGAAGTTTTCTGGGTGAGGTTCAGTATTGGAGGAAATTCATTTCTGGATTTTCTTCCATTGCTGCACCATTACATGTGTTGACAAGTGTCAAAGAGAATTTCCAGTGGGGAGGCAAGCATCAGAGAGCATTCGACACTTTGAAGGAAAGGATTAGCACAGCCCCAGTTCTAACGTTGCCAGATTTCCATCATCCATTTGAGATTGAGACCGATGCCAGCGGGTTTGCCATGGGAGCCATTTTGATGCAAGGGAGGAAGCCAAACTGTTACCATTCAAAAATGTTCTCTATTGCAGTAAGTAACTATCCGAATTATGACAAATAATTATATGCTTAAGTACAGAGTGTGAAGAAGTGGAAACATTATATATTGGGAAAATAAAAAGTCATACATACTTATCACCAGCCACTTCAATATTTACAATCTCAAACTAAAGTACAACAAAGTAGGCATCTAAGATGGATGGGATTCTTACAACAGTTTCATCTCGTAATTAAGTACAAAAAGGGAATTCATAATAAGGTAGCAGACATGTTATCAAGGCCTCCTACGAATGCTTCAATCATTCTTCAAAACAGTTCATTAACACATGAAAGTTATATTGAACCGTATGTAGAAGATAAAGATTTTAAGAAAGTATATGCATCACTAATACATGGTAAACCAGAAGAGAACTATTATGTGCATAATCAACTCTTGTATCATCTTGGTAAACTCTATATTCCTGAGAAAGAGAGAGTGCATGTGATTTGAGAAGCACATAGTTCATTGATTGCATGACATTTTGGAGTAAGTAAAACACTGTCATTATTGCAGAATCATTGTTATTGGCCTTAGATGCAACAAACTGTAGCTAAATATATATCAGGATGTGTTATGTGTGCAACAAGTAAGCCTAGCAATAGGAAATTGGGTTTGTACACACCTCTTCCAGTTTCTTCTTGTCCCTGGGAAAGAATTTCTATGGACTTTGTAGGAGGACTACCTATTTGTAGAAAAGGTCATGATTATCTATATGTTGTTGTGGACAGATTCAACAAAATGTGTATCTTAATCATTATGTAACAAACAGATCACTGCTGAACAAACAACTCATCTATTCTTTCAGAATGTTTGGGTACATTTTGGGCTACCCATGTCTATTGTATCTGATCAGGATTCCCAGTTCTTGGGAGAATTCTGGTCAACCTTATGGGAGCTTATGGATACCAGACTTAAGAAAAGTACATCTTTTCATCCATAGACCGATGGGAAAACAGAGGTAGTAAATAGAATAGTGGTTCAGCCACTCAGAGGATATTGTAGTAAACATCCTAAACTTTGGGATGAGCAGTTGCAGTATATACAGCATGCTTACAATCATGCAGTTCATTCTTCCATGAAAAGATCTCCTTTTGAAACTTGTTTTGGTTATCTGCCAAAAACACCAATGGACTTCTCTTTTGGAAAAGATGCAGTGGATGGACATCATGATGCAGACAAAGCTCTAAGATTCATTCAGAGAATCCAAGTGGTACAGCGGGCAGTTCAGGAATAGTTGGAGAAGAGCCAGGAAAAGTACAAAGCCAGGCATGACAAGCATCAGGACATTGATCATCAATTCTAGGTTGGTGACAGATTTTGGTTACATATCACCAAAGAAAGAATGAAAGGTGAAGGTAAAAAGCTTAAGCCTATCAGGTATGGTCCTTTTGAAATCTTGGAAAAGATTGGTAGTAATGCTTTTCGCTTGAAGTTACCTCCATACATGCAAATCTATTCAGTTGTCAATGTTGAGAATCTTAAATTGTATGAGCCTCCTATGATCATGGATGAGGAAACTAACATACATATTCCTTCAATTAATGATATGGCACCTAAATACATAAAGGAGTTGTAGGATGATGTTATTCTTGACAAAAATATAAGGACTTTGCGGTCAAGGAATGTTGAGTACCTTCGCGTGGGGCTTAAAGGCATTCATCCTAGCAAGGCAAGATGGATGGAGATTGGAAAAGTGAGGGAACTGTACCCTCACTTACTTGCAGAATGATTCAAGCTTTTGGTGGTCCAAAATCTCTTCAATGGGGAGGAATGATCCAGAGGGTTATTCATCTTCAAGTTACATTGATCCAATATGGTACAATAGTAGTTAATCTATGGTTTTAAATCATATGATAGCCATTATATGCACATTCCGCCCAGCTTATCACATGCCACACAGCTTATCACATGCTGCGCAGTTATGTAGGGGCCACGCAGTTGTGCACCGTCAAGTGAGCATCGAATGGTTCGTGGAGGTTAGGCATATGCCGTGACTTTTGTATGCTGCGACAGTGGATCGGGTATATGGAGAAGTCCTTATATGCCGCAACATTTATATGCTGTGAATTTGATGGTGACATCAAATGGTTACGTTACATGTGGCATAGCCCAGTGGCGGTCGTTGCAACGTGTTGTAAGGTAGCGTATGAGCGTGGAGTTGGTTGCAACATTTTGGGGATCTAAAACATCATGGTAACATAACGCTTGGGCCGTGAATAGGCGGGATTGCATGGTTCAGTTAGCATATGGTTGTAACGAAAATAAAGAATATAATAGTTGTGGTCTGTTACTCATCCTCTCACTAAATGCTTAAATAGAGAACACTGGCCACATTTCAGGGGGACTCAGAGTGTTTTAGAGCACAGAGCTTCGCTTTTGAGCTATGAGAATCTTGGGGAGTTACTGTGAAGGTGCGGATGTTGTTGCTTTTGAATTCGACATTCTCTATTATAGTTTAGCTTTCTTTGCTAATTGTAATTTCCAGAAGAGAGGTCTTAAAGACTTTGTACAGCATTCTGCTTGTAGTTGTTGAAGTTGATTCCAGAACCATTTTGTACCATCTTAAAGAGATTAACTGGATCGGTACCCATTGGAGAGGGACCTAGAGATGTAGCTGAGTGAAGGGGGCAAATTTCGTTATCAATTTTTGTGTTATGGCTCTCTGTTTCAGTATTTCTCATTTCTGCTCGGTTTTGTTGTTTCCTTTCCTGTTTAGTTTGTTGTTATATCAGATTTCAGAATTTAATTAACTGTGCAAGCTATGTGTTGAATTCAGCAAACTGATTAATGCATTCTTTAAATAAAATTTTAATGCACTCAAGTTGAGGTCTGACGGATCAGTTCTCTAGGAATGAAACGGGGAGCAAATTGTCTTCTGAACTGGTTCTGACTGTTAGGATTTCGTTCACCCTCTGGAACAGGCTTGTTAGAATTTTTCTCAAGCTCTAATTTATTTAATTTTGTAGTCAAAATTTTCACCAACTTAGCCATTTCATCAATTTCCCCTTCAGCAGAATGAGAAGCAGAGCTTCCTGGAGCTGCTTCCTTCTTTTTTTTTCTGTCATAAAGCTGTTGAGTTGTTTCCTTCTTCAGTCTATTGGAAGCCAATATGTTAGATTCTACCTCCAAAGCTGCATCCTGCATATTCAGTAAAGAAATAGGTCTCCTTTCTCTTAGCAGTAATGAAAATTCATGGTCGAAAGCATTTGCATATGCAATTTTTGCATAGGTTTCTGTGGGCTTTATTTCTGCAGGAATTCTACTGTACATTTTGTTAAACCTCTTCGAAAAATCTACAATAGTTTCATCATTTTTCCTCCTAAGGGCTCCAAACTCAGTTATGTAGTATGTATGGTCTTTGGTGTCACCCCATTGTCTCATGAAGAGATCACGAAGTTATTCAATGATAGTGATTGAGTTAGCAGGCAACTCCCTGAACCATTTCCTGACATGTCCATCAAGGCTCTGCATGAACATTCTCATCCATACATCCTTGGCTTCAATGTTTTAGTTATCTGCATAACTAAGGAAAGCTTCCCAGTTTTCTTCAGCTGCAGTTTCCCCCTGTCCATTAAACCTAGGCAAATATTTCTGATAGTCACCTCTAGGCAGTGCATTTAAAGGATGGGGTAAAACCAATGGTGCATATCTAGCTACAACCATTCGGTCCATCATGTCTATAGGCTAATTTTGGGCTGCCATTTTGGTACTGACTAACTTTGATGATAAATAGGTTTGACTGGAACTTGGCTAAAAAGGGTTTTTACCTACTTTCAACTGAAAAAGAGGTGTCTTACCAGCAGAGTCTGTTTTAGCTTTTCTAAAAGATTGAGGATCAATGAAAACTTGGAAACTACTGTCAGGAAATATAGGCTTTAACCAAGGTGAAGTTTCTTCTTCTTTTCTCAACACAGCTGAATGTGATGAACTGCCCAACTGGTCAGGGTTATGTAGGGATGGTAATGACTGAGACCTTCTAATATTCCTCACTGTCTTCAATATTTGTTTAGGATCTGTAACAGCCAACTGCAATGGTGAAGTAGGTCTATTTCTAGTTCCAACTCCCCTAGTAGCCACTGTGATAAACTGGTGAAAAGTAGCCTTAAAGATGTGTTGGTTTAAGTTCACCTCTTTAAACCAGTGAAATGATAAGTATCCTAGGGAAAAATCCATTTTCAACTTCGTTCCCCGCCAATGGAAAAGATGTTTGTGCCAGAAATTGTTTCCAGGCCACAAAGAAACAAGCCAACACAATCTCAAATATTCAATCAAACAAAACTAGCGTTTAGGGTTTTTTGAAAGGTTTTCTTGGTTATAAAGTTTGGTTATTGAAGGGAATACATTCATAAGCCAAGCAGGAACTAAATCATAAATAAATAAGAACAGAGATGCATAATATAATCACCATTTACCAATAGAATATAACCTTGAAGTTCATTCACAACTGACAAGTATTACAAGCATAAAGACTAAACCAGCAATGAATTTATCAATCATGTAACTAAACAAGCTAAAAATGAAGCCAAAACACAGACTGAAGGGTAATATGGATCATATATTTCATAATTCTGTTCATCAAATACACATGAGAGTTTAAGTACTTAGCTCATAAACAAGTCAAGAGACCTCCTTAATCCCACCAAAAAATCCAACCCCTTGTTCCCTTTATGATCTTCCTAAATACTATTTTTCAAAAATTTAGTTAGGGTTTAAACCCTAACTGTTTTTGGCCTACTCATCAATGGGACAATGTCAAAATTATAGTTTACAAAATAAATTATTTCTTCAAAAAAAACATAACAAGTAACTGCCTAACTAACAATACTCAAAGCTCTTTGGCAGCTTCTGCCAATAAGGCTATTCCATCTAAGGCTTGGGCCTTCTTCCTAGCTCTCTGCTGCTCAGCTTCCATATCTGTTAACCTTCTTGTAAGGTCCTTATTATACTACTATAGGCTTTTGATAGTCAACTTCAATTCTGCACACTACAAATCTTTGCTTCTTTTCCTTTTTAGGGCCTCCTTGGAGACTGCAGTAAGCTCTTGGTAATGATCATTTACTTCTTGTAAGTCCTCCCTAAGTCTTCTGTTAGCTAGGATCAAACCATCATTTGTTTCTTGCATGTAATCCATTTGATGTTTATACTGCTTGATGGTCTTTTGCAAATTTTCCTTTTCTGAGTCAAAAACCTTCCCTGCTGTGGAATTCTGTAGCTCACTAGGCAACCATGGGATATTCAGTTTTCTGAAGATGTCCTCATCCTCATGTAGCAGCTCTATAGAAACACCATGAACACTTATATTTTATTGTTTTTCTATTTCATCAGGTGCATTTTCATCCATTAACAACTTATTTTCTGAATAAGAAGCTTCCAATTCTTCTTTCTGTTGTCCTTTCAACATTTCACCTCTTAATTCCAAAACCACAGCTGATAGTTTAGTTTCGGTGAGGCTGGACTCTTCTATTGTCTTCAATGGTTTCTTTCCTTTGCAATCACCTTTTCTAGATTCTATATTTTCATCTAAAGAAGAAGTATCAAGCACAATTACTGTTTTTGTGTTTAACTTAGGGTTTAGCATCTTTTTCATGTTCATCCTCAATTTGTTTTTGGGCCTAATTTTAGGTCTCCATCCTGGGGCAAGCTCTCCTAGCATCTTCAAAGTTTTTCTTTGATGCATAACTATGGCAAACTCCATAGCTTTAACCTTGATCTTCCGTTTCTTTAGCATGACTGTCTTATCTTCTTGACTGGAGAACTCCCTATGTGTGCCAACCCTAGTTTCAGCACTGACAGTCACCTCATCTCCTTCCAACAGGTATCCTTCATCTTTAGATAAAATGGTAATTGGGCTTGGCTGCTGGACCTTAGCATCCTCTTCCTTTACTGCAACCTTCTCTGTGACAAATTTTTTTTCATCTATAAGTGCCTCTGCTGGTGCTTTAATTTGCACTGGCTGAGTTTCTTTTTCAATAACCAGCAAACCTTTTCCCTTACTGTCAATTGAAGGCTGCTGAGATTCAACATATTTCTTTGAAGGTTCTGTCACTTCCTCAATTTTGACACATTTTTTATCTTCAGACTTGACTTTTTGCCCTAATTTTCTAATTAGGTTTTGTCCCTTGTCCACATGATTTTTGGTAGGCTGTTCTTCCTGCTTAATTTGGAACCCAGACCAAAAGAGAAATAAGTCCCATGTCTTTCCTTCTCTTTTTAGAACAGTGCTGATAATAAGCTTTATCAATCCATGATGGAAGATGGACTGTGCAGTGTGTTCATGATGCTCCTTGACCCTGCTTGACATTTTCTGCAAACTCTTCAACAAGAAGAAGGGGAGACTCATCCTTGATTCACCAGCCAGGTGCTGTAAGAACCTGAAATGATACTTGAATACAAAAGCATACCTCCCTTCACAGGTAATGTATCTTTGTAGGACTTTGATGGGCTCCACCCATTTAGCTCTGAAATTCTGGATGAGCACTCCTTTGCTCTAGTCTGGAATAATGCCAAGTAAAAGATACCTTTGGGCATTGAAGGTAAAAGGCACCTTTTTGAACCACAACTCTCCTTCATTTCTGACTCCTATTGCTTCAGCCACCAACTCCACAGTCAATTTGAACTTCAGAGTCTCAAATGATACCATATATTGGCTATAACATTGAGCAGATTTATGAGAAACCTCAGTGTTATAGCCATCAATATTCTTAAAGAAATCCAACCATCCAGCATTCTCAAAAAGCTCTACAAAACCTGGAAACTTGTGAATCCAATTCAGCTCAGTAGGCTCAACTCTGTTGGTCTTCCCACTTTTCTTCATTTGCTTTCCACTGGCTGAATTCTGTGTAATTTTAAGACCCTGCTAATGACCTAACAACTCTTTCCCGTCAATTTTTCTTTAGAGTTTTGACAGTCAGCTTTCTTTGATTCTCCTTGGCTTTTTTTTCTTAATTTTTAACAGTCTATTTCTATTGTCAATGCAGGAAATGTTTTGCACCAAGCTTGGGTAATTTAGGTCAACAGAGTACCAAAGGTATTTAACCAAGCTGCTGCTGAACTTAACTAACATCCAGTATGCTCAACTAAATGCCAGACCACCTCTGGAATGGATAGAGACATCTATGTGTTGTGATTTTGCACAAATAGCACCCTTGGCTCCTTCTAATGCCACTAATGATCTATCTCTTTGCAATAGAGTTTCTGCATTAGTACTCTCAACTGCTTGCTTCTTAGATTCAGATTGTGATTGTTTAACCAAGGGATAAGATGATATGATAGCAATCTTATGTGTGCTAACTTTTTTCTTCAACTTGCATTCAGCACAAAACCAATCAATTGCATTGATTACAGGTAACAAGTAAATATGTGAAACCCTGGTCGCCACAAACAGTACAGACCTTCACCCTACCATATTTGCTGGTCTTGTCAGGGAAATTGTTCAATGTAATTGTTGTTTTTCAACTTATCACTTGCCAAAACATCTAAAACCTTTTAGACTGATATCTGATCATTGAGAGCTTGTTAACAACGTGAAATAAAGTTTTCCTTATTCAATTTTAACATAACAGGCCTTAATGGAAAAACCCCCAATTTAGCAGCCATGATCAAGTTTACGTGGAATACCTCACTCCCGACCTGCTGCAGATGTCTAAAATTAATCCTTGGACTATTTGACCATCGAATTTAACTATCCAAGTGTCTTCAAGTCTTCAATTTACTTCCAACTAGCGCACTGAGAAAAACCTAAATTCCCTCTGTAACTGCAAATTATGGATTTTTAGCAGTTGTCTTCGTCCCACTTCACCTCCAGCTTCGTAATGCATAAGTGGAGAACCTCTTTCCCATCAATCTTGGCTCGTTCCTCTACCTATCATGATACACCGAGCCCTAACTCCTGACAACCACGATCTCCTTCATGTCATAAACCACACCTGTTTGCATGATTATTTCTCATGAAACACGTATCCAAAATTGTTTACACATGTAATTAGTCATCCAAGAGTGAAATCATGGGAAAATTTGGTGAAAAAAATGACAAAATTAGTGCCCGCGATATTCTTCTAGCGCCGCAGTGTTAAATTTTAGCCGTTGCACTACAAGAATGTTTTAAAATCAAATTTGGCGCTCTTTTAGTCATTAATTCCATTTTAAATAAGGTTTATATGGTAAACCTTGCTCTTAGAGTTTATTTATTAAACCTTTAATCAATATATATCCTATAAAACCCTTCAGAACCTAAGGAAACAAAAAAAATAAAAATCTAAAGGCAAAAATCAAAATTTCACTTTAAACCAAAATTTCATGAAAGTAAGTTAATGAGCAAAATTAAAACAAAAATCACAAGCAAAATATAAAATTGAAGAAAACAATTTCATGACTTAACATCTGGCTCCAGCTGCAGGATGAAGTCCTCCCTATGAGGCTTCAAGAACCTGTTGACCAGTGCCTTCTTTTCTGCTACCTACTAGTCTGCAAAATTTCCATTGGGTTATGGAGTCCTTATTATGCTTCACTCACACCGGTATATACAATGAAAAGTGAAAATCTCCTCAAAGACTGTAAAAATTCTTGAGGAATCATGCATTGACTGGACTTGACAATTCCTCACCTTCTAAAGACTGCAGGACAAAAGTGTTATTTTCCATAATCTTAGACACTAGGAAAGGGCCAAACCAAAGGTTGTCAAATTTACCATGCTTCCCTTTTTTCTCTTTCCTGGAATCCCATCTTAAAACCATATCACCAACTGAGAAAGTGTTTTCTTTGATGTTCTTGTCAAATCTGCTTTTAATCTTCAATTTGTATAACTGTGCACTTTCTTCCACTTTTTCCCTGTTCTGTTGTAATTCTATCATCTCATAAATCCCTCTCTGCATACCATTTGGTTCTTCCTGACAATTCTGAAGAAACTTCATCACTGGGATTCCCAATTGGACAGGAAAAACTGCATCTGTACCATACACCAATTGGAAAGGAGAAGTTCCAATTGCTTGTTTGACTGTTATCCTATCAGCCCACAATGCATATTTCAGCATAGAATCCCATGATCTCTTATTATGCTTAAGCAACTTTTTGATACTCTGAATGATGTTCTTATTTGAGGATTCAGCTAAACCATTACCCTGGGGATAATAAGGAGTTGAATGCTTGAGCAAGATATCATTCTTTTCACAAAATGCTTCCATTGCCCTAGACTTGAAAGCCTTTGCATTATCTGTTACTATTTTCTGAGGACACCCAAACCTACTAAGGATATTTTCTTCGATGAATTCCATAATTACTTTGTCTGTAGCACTCCTAGTAGGGATGGCTTCCACCCATTTGGTAAAGAAGTCTGTTGCAGTTAGAATGCACCTGTGTTGTCTTGAGGAAGATGGATTTATCTCCCCTATAAAATCCAGACCCCATTGCTGGAAAGGAGCACTTACTGCAATAGGTTTTAGGGACAGTGACAACAATTTTTGTTTTGCAGCAAACTTTTGACAAGGAATATAGGCTCTTACCTACTGATATACATCTGCAAACAAAGAGGGCCAATAGTACCCAGCTCTTAAAATCTTGTATGCTGTTGTCTTCCAGTACTTGTCACCTCCACAAGCACCCTCATGAGATTCAGAAATTACTCCTTCAATTTCATATTTATCCAAGCATCTGAGTAGAATACCACCTGGGTCCTTCCAGAATAACTTCTCTTCTACTAGACAATACTTAGTAGCTTTAAGCTTTAAATATCTAGCAACTTTTCTATCTAAATTCTTAGGAAATTGAAAAAACAATAGAAAATACACAATGTCTGCATACCATGTGGATGCTGAATAATAATCCATGATTTTCTCTTTTTCCAAGATTGCTTGATCTTCTTCCTGAGCTAACTCTTCATCCATCACATGCAATCCTAGGGCCTGACAATTTGATGCCAACAGCTTAGCTAAACCTTGTCCCTTGACTAGTTTGGTAGGTCTGATATCTACATCATACTCCATGATTTTAGCAATCAACCTGCCTCTTTTCCCTTCACTATCAGGCTGTGTTAAAACATCTTTCACAGCAGCATTAGGCACAAATGAAATAACTTTAGAATGCAAAACATAGATTCTAAAAAACTTTAAAGCTTTTACCAGAGCATAGGCCTGTTTTTCTAAGATACTGTATTTTAGTTCAGAATCCCTGAGTGTTTTGCTAAAGAATGCAATAGGCTGCTCCAGTCCTTCCTTATTTTTCTGCAACAGAACAGCTGCTATTGTATCCTCTGATGCAAATGAGAATGTAAGAAATTATTTGGTAAAATCTGGGCTTACTAATACAAGAGCTTCAGTAAGAACCATTTTGATCTGCTCAAATGCATTCTTTACCTCAGTGGTCCACCTGACTTCCTGATCCTTTTTCAACATGACTGTGATCTGTTTGATAGTCTCAACAAAGATTGGTATAAACCAACGCAAAAAGTTGATTTTACTAATGAAAGATTGGACATCCTTTTTACTCCTTGGTAAACTTATTTTCAATATAGCTTTTACCCTTTCAGGATCAATCCTTATACCATCAGCAAACACTAAATGACCAAGCAATTTACCTTCCTGTACAGCAAAGTGTGACTTCTTTGGATTCAAGGACAAGCCAGATTTTCTACATTTTAGGAAATTCTGCTTCAAATGCTTCGAATGTTCATCATCTAACTGTGAGAAAACAGTAATATCATCCAAGTAGATTACCACAAACTTGTCCTTTTCTCCGACAAAAGAAATATCCATATCCCTCTGGAAGGTAGCTCCAGCATTCATTAACCCAAAAGGCATCTTGTCATACATGAAATTTCCCCAAGGAGTAGTGAAAGCTGTCTTCTCCTTATCATCAGGATGCATAGAAATCTGATTGTACCCTGAGAAGCCATCAACCATAGAGATTCTCTGTGCCCCAACTACTTTCTGCAATATTTGTTCATTCTTAGGCAGAGGATAATTATCCTTTAGTGAAGATCTGTTCAAATTTCTAAAGTCAACACACAACCTAATTTCTCTATTCTTTTTCCTAACAGGAACTAGACTGGCCACCCATGAAGAGTACCTGAGAGGTACTATGATCTTGGCATCCAATAACTTCTTCACTTCTTTTTCAATAACAGGAAACAAGGCTGGATTAATCCTCCTTAATTTCTAACGAAAAGGTTTGACGTTTGGTTTTAAAGGGACTTTAGGCTGTATGATTCCAGTGTCATATGTTCTCAATTCCTCATAAGACCATGCAAAAACATCAACATGTTCCGTTAACAATTTAATGTACCTGCTTCTTTGTTCAGCTATAAGTGCTTTAGAAATTTTTACCATTCTAGGCTGTTCTACAGAGCCAATGTTACAATCCACCACATTTTCTTCTGAGGACTATACAACAGGTTTTAAAAGTGTATCATCTTTTGAAAAAATCCTTTCCAAAGATACTAAACCCTTTGGAATGAAATTACTTTTAAATTCAATGATTTTGTGTCCAGCAATTTCATTTTCCGCAATCTCTTCCACCTGTCCATCCTCTTCATCCTCCTCTTGATCAATTATGGAATTTGAAAACTCATGAGTAAGCTCTAGGAACCTCTTAATCTCAATTTCATCTCCGAACACTCTCCACTGCTTTACATTATCAGGTACAGATGGTCTGTACCTCACTCCAATGGGATATCTCAACTGAGTGGTCCTGGGAATTCTAAAGTGTGTAGTAGCCAAAGCCAATGAATCTGCAGTCTGATTATGGTCTCTTGGAATATAGGTAATGTTAAAAGCTACAAAATAATTTTCAATCATGTCCCATACCTGATTTCGATAGACTTTTAGTAAACCCTGCTTCACTTGATAGTTGTTCTTCACCTGCTGAACAACTAATTTGGAGTCACCAAATGCAGAAATCTGCTGAATGCATAAATCTTTAGCAGCTTTCAAACCTAACAGCAAAGATTCATACTCAGCGGTGTTATTTGTATTAATATACTCTAATTTATACATCAGCTTTACTATTTCACCCCCAGGGGATATAAGAAGAACCCCTGCTCCGGCACCTTCTTTGCAAGTGGATCCATCAGAATATAATTGCCACAGCTCATCCTCCTGTTCCCTGCTACATTTTACTGGCTGTTGCTTTTCAACCTGTAATAAACTAGTAGTATTATCATCCTCACTGAAATGTAACATGCAAGTACCCAGGTCTTTATCAAC
This sequence comes from Pseudotsuga menziesii, assembly GCA_001517045.1. Classification (NCBI taxonomy): domain Eukaryota; kingdom Viridiplantae; phylum Streptophyta; class Pinopsida; order Pinales; family Pinaceae; genus Pseudotsuga; species Pseudotsuga menziesii. The sequence goes on from LPNX010660664.1 coordinate 580,379, forward strand.
AGCATACAATGGGTGGTTGGTAGGGTTCTTGTCATCTGTCACAATATAGGCAAATTGAAGCTCTCTATACATCCTTCTATTTTCTCCTCCAAACACAGGAATAGAAGCATATGATAAATCCATTTGTAAGGTCCAACCAAATTTATTTGCCCAAGACCTAGAAATAAGTAACCCAAATTTAGGTGTAATATCAACTACCACTACATCCATGATCACACTTTTCATGGGTAACTGAGCCAAACTAACAACCATGTATTTTATTACCCCTAAACACTTCACTGCTCGGGAATCAAATGCATACAGATCATGATAGGGTTTGGTGATAATCAGAACTAAATCCTCCATAACAGCCTTTTGCATTAAATTGTGTGATGCTCCTAAATCTAACAAACAATTGTGTATCATTTGTTCATGAATTGTCAGAGTGATGTAGAAAGGAGGTGAAGCACCTGCTTCATTTTCGGTCTTTTCAGCCAAGGCTGATCCAATAAAAATCCTAGGATTTTCTTCTTGTAAATTTACTGTATCAGAAATAGGCTGTTTACTTGCTGAATTAATCATCTTCAAAACTGATTCTTTATATGAAGGGTTTTTCATTAATTCAGTTAAAGGTATAGGAATATTTAACTCGCCTAATTCATTTTCCAGGATGAAATTCTGAAAATTTTTATTTACCTCTTCAACCTCTGTGTTCTTCTTTTGTTTTTCTGAAACTTGTCTTTTCTCTGTCACAGGATCAGATGACTGCTTAGCAGGGACAGCTTCCTTCTTCTTCGGGATTTGTACCACCTGTTTCGGACCAGACCTTAGATTGACATTCTTCTTAAGTTCATTTTGACAGTCATCAGCAGTTACAGTAGCCATTTTCAGACCTAAATCTTCTTCTGTTTCAAACACATCAACATCATTGCATTCTACATTTAGAAACTCTTCCTCAGTGACAAAACCCCCAGATAATCCTTCTCCAAAATGATTCATATCTTGGTCAGTATCTTCAAAGATCAGCTCATCATCAACCTCTTCTTCATCAGTAATGTTGTTCTGAAGAGGTGGTGGCACTCTTTGGTCCTCATTTTCTCTCCTTTCTCGCTGGATATCATTGTTCCTTCGTTCTCTAGGCATGAAACGAGGAGCAAATTGTCTTTTGAACTGGTTCTGACTGTTAGGATTTCATTCACCCTCTAGAACAGGCTTGCTGGAATTTTTCTCAAGCTTTAATTTATTTAATTTTGCAGTCAAAATTTTCACCAACTTAGCCATTTCATCAATTTTCCCTTCAGCAGAATGAGAAGCAGAGCTTCCTGGAGCTGCTTCCGTCTTTCCTTTTCTGTCATAAAGCTGCTGAGCTGTTTCCTTCTTCAGTCTATTGGAAGCCAATATGTTAGATTCTACCTCCAAAGCTGCATCCTGGATATTCAGTAAAGAAATAGGTCTCCTTTCTCTTAGCAGTAATGAAAATTCATGGTCGAAAGCATTTGTTTTGCAAAGGTTTCTATGGGATTTATTTCTATAGGAATTCTACTATACATTTTGTTAAATCTCTTTGAAAAATCTGCAATAGTTTCATCATTTTTCCTCCTAAGGTCTCCAAACTTAGTTATGTAGTATGTATGGTCTTTGGTGTCACCCCATTATCTCATGAAGAGATCACGAAGTTCTTCAATGATAGTGATTGAGTTAGTAGGCAACTCCCTGAACCATTTCCTAACATCTCCATCAAGGCTCTGCATGAACATTCTCATCCATACATCCTTGGCTTCAATGTTTTAGTTATCTGCATAACTAAAGAAAGCTTCCCAGTGTTCTTCAGCTGTAGTTTCCCCCTGTCCATTAAACCTAGGCAAATATTTCTGATAATCACCTCCAGGCAATGCATTTAAAGGATGGGGTAAAACCAATGGTGCATATCTAGCTGCAACCATTCAATCCATCATGTCTATAGGCTGATTTTGGGCTGCCATTTTGGGACTGACTAACTTTGATGATAAAGAGGTTTGACTGGAACTTGGCTGAAAAGGGTTTTTACCTACTTTCAACTGAAAAAGAGGTATCTTACCAGGAGAGGCTGTTTTATCTTTTCTGAAAGATTGAGGATCAGTGAAAACTTGGAAACTACTGTCAAGAAATATAGGCTTTAACCAAGGTGAAGTTTCTTCTTCTTTTCTCAACACAGCTAGATGTGATGAACCACCCAACAAGTCAGGGTTACATAGGGATGGTAATGACTGAGACCTTCTAATATTCCTCATTGTCTTTAATATCTGTTCAGGATCTGTAACACCCAACTCCAATGGTGAATTAGGTCTGTTTCTAGTTCCAACTCCCCTAGTAGCCACTATGATAAACTAGTGAAAAGTAGCCTTAAAGATGTTCTGGTTTAAGTTCACCTCTTTAAACCAGTGAAATGATAAGTATCCCAAGGAAAAAAAAGATTTCAACTTTGTTCCCCGACAATGGTGCCAAATATGTTTATGCCAGAAATTGTTTCCAGGCCACAAAGAAACAAGCCAACACAATCTCAAATATTCAATCAAACAAAACTAGGGTTTAGGGTTTTTTGAAAGGTTTTCTTAGTTATAAAGTTTGGTGACTGAAGGGAATACATTCATAATCCAAGCAGGAACTAAATCATAAATAAATAAGAACAGAGATGCATAATATAATCACCATGTACCAACAGAATATAACCTTGAAGTTCATTCACAACTGACAAGCATTACAAGCATAAAGACTAAACCAACAATGAATTTATAAATCATGTAACTAAACAAGCTAAAAATGAAGCCAAAACACAGACTGAAGGGTAATATGGATCATATATTTCATAATTCTGTTCATCAAATACACATGAGAGTTTAAGTACTTAGCTCATAAACAAGTCAAGAGACCTCCTTAAGCCCACCAAAAAATCCAACCCCTTGTTCCCTTTCTAATCTTCCTAAATATTGTTTTTCAAAAATTTAGTTAGGGTTTAAACCCTAACTATTTTTGGCCTACTCATCGATGGGATAATGTCAAAATTATAGTTTACAAAATAAAGTATTTCTTCAAAAAAAACATAACAAGTAACTTCCTAACTAACAATACTCAAAGGTATTTGGTAGCTTCTGCCAATAAGGCTATTCCATCTAAGGCTTGGGCCTTATTCCTAGCTCTCTACTGCTCAGCTTCCATATCTACTAACCTTCTTGTAAGCTCCTTATTCTGCTGCTGTAGGTTTTTGATAGTTAGCTTCAATTCTGCACACTGCAAATCTGTGCTTCTTTTCCTTTCTAGGGCCTCCTTGGAGACTGCAGTAAGCTCTTGGTAATGATCATTTACTTCTTGTAAGTCCTCTCTGAGTATTCTATTAGCTAGGATCAAAACATCATTTGTTTCTTGCATGTAATCCATTTGATGTTTATACGGCTTAATGGTCTTTTGCAAATTTTCCTTTTCTAAGTCAAAAACCTTCCCTACTGTGGAATTCTGTAGCTCACTAGGCAACCATGGGATATTCAGTTTTCTGAAGATGTCCTCATCCTCATGCAGAAACTCTGCAAAAACACCATGAACACTTAGATTTTATTGATTTTCTATTTCATCAGGTGCATTTTCATCCATTAACAACTTATTTTCTGAATAAGAAGCTTCCAATTCTTCTTTTTGTTGTCCTTTCAACATTTCACCTCTTAATTACAAAAACACAGCTAATATTTTAGTTTCGGTGAGGCTGGACTCTTTTACTGTCTTAAATGGTTTCTTTCCTTTGCAATCACCTTTGCTAGATTCTATATTTTCATCTGAAGAAGAAGTATCAAGCCCAGTTACTGCTTTTGTGTTTAACTTAGGGTTTAGCAGCTTTTTCATGTTCAGCCTCAATTTGTTTTTGGGCCTAGTTTTAGGTCTCCATCCTGGGGCAAGCTCTCCCAGCATCTTCAAAGTTTTTCCTTGATGCGTAACTGTGGAAAACTCCATAGCTTTAACCTTGATCTTCTTTTTCTTTGGCATGACTATCTTATCTTCTTGACTGGAGAACTCCCTGTGTGTGCCAACCCTGATTTCAGCACTGACATTCACCTCATCTCCTTCCAATAGGTATCCTTCATCTTCAGATAAAATGGTAATTGGGCTTCGCTGCTGGACCTTAGCATCCTCTTCCTTTACTACAATCTTCTCTGTGACAACAATTTTTTCATCTATAAGTGCCTCTGCTGGTGCTTTAATTTTCACAGGCTCAGTTTCTTTTTCAATAACCAGCAAACCTTTTCCCTTACTGTCAATTGAAGGCTGCTGAGATTCAACATCTTTCTTTGAAGGTTCTATCACTTCCTCAATTTTGACACATTTTTTATCTTCAAACTTGAATTTTTGCCCTAATTTTCTAATTAGGGTTTGTCCCTTCTCCACATGCTTTTTGGTAGGTTGTTCTTCCTGCTTAATTTGGAACCCAGACCAAAAGAGAAAGAAGTCCCATGTCTTTTTTTCTCTTTTCAGAACAGTGCTGATAATAAGATTGATCAATCCATGATGGAAGATGGACTGTGCAATGTGGTCATGATGCTCCTTGACCCTGCTTGACATTTTCTGCAAACTCTTCAACAAGAAGAAGGGGAGACTCATCCTTGATTCACCATCCAGGTGCTGTAAGAACCTGAAATGATACTTGAATACAAAAGCATACCTCCCTTCACAGGTAATGTAGATTTGTAGGACTTTGATGGGCTCCACCCATTCAGCTCTGAAATTATGGATGAGCACTCCTTTGCTCCAGTCTTGAATAATTCCAGGTAAAAGATACCTTTGGGCATTGAAGGTAAAAGGCACCTATTTGAACCACAACTCTCCTTCATTTCTGACTCTTATTGCTTTAGCCACCAACTCCACAGTCAATTTGAACTTCAGAGTCTTGAATGATAGCATATCTTGGCTATAACATTGAGCAAATTTATGAGAGACCTCAGTGTTATAGCCATCAATCTTCTTAAATAAATCCAACCATCGAGCATTCTCAAAAAGCTCTGCACAACCTGGAAACTTGTCAATCCAATTCAACTCAGTAGGCTCAACTCTATTGGTCTTCCCACTTTTCTTCATTTGCTTTCCACTGGCTGAATTCTGTGTAATTTTAAGACCCTTTTAATGACCTAACAACTCTTTTCCCTCAAGTTTTTTTTAGAGTTTTGACAGTCAGCTTTCTTTGATTCTCCTTGTATTTTTTCTCTTAATTTTTAACAGTCTGTTTCTATTGTCAATGCAGGAAATGTTTTGCACCAGGCTTGGGTAATTTAGGTCAACAGAGTACCAAAGGCATTTAACCAAGCTGCTGCTGAACTTAACTAAAATCCAATATGCTCAACTAAATGCCAGACCACCTCTGGAATGCATAGAGAAATATATGTGTTGTGATTCTGCACAAATAGCACCCTTGATTCCTTCTAATGCCACTAATGATCTATCTCTTTGCAATAGAGTTTATGCATTCGTACTCTCAACTACTTGCTTCTTAGATTCAGATTGTGATTGTTTAACCAGGGGATGAGATGATATGAGAGCAATCTTATGTGTGCTAACTTTCTGCTTCAACTTGTATTCAGCACAAAACCAATCAATTGCATTGATTACAGGTAACAAGTAAATCTATGAAACCCTGGTCGCCACAAATAGTACAGACCTTCACCCTACCATATTTGTTGGTCTTGTCATGGAAATTGTTCAATGTAACTATTGTTTTTCAACTTATCACTTGCCAAAACATCTAAAACATTTTAGACTGATATTTGATCGTTGAGAGCTTGTTAACAACGTGAATTAATGTTTTCCTTAATCAATTTTAACATAACAGGCCTTAATAGAAAAACCCCCAATTTAGCAGCCACGATCAAGTTTACACGGAATACCTCACTCCCGGCCTGCTGCAAACGTTTAAAATTAATCCTTGGACTATCTGACCATCGAATTTAACTGTCCAAGTGTCTTCAAGTATTTAGTTTACTTCCAACTGGCGCACTGAGAAAAACCTAAATTCCCTCTGTAACTGCAAATTCTAGATTTTTAGCAGTTGTCTTCATCCCACTTCACCTCCAGCTTCGTAATGCATATGTGGAGAACCTCTTTCCCATCAATCTCAGCTCGTTCCTCTACCTGTCATGATACACCGAGCCCTAACTCTTGACAACCACGATCTCCTTCATGTCATAAACCACACCTGTTTGCATGATTATTTTTTATGAAACACGTATCCAAAACTGTTTACACATGTGATTAGTCATCCAGGAGAAAAATCATGGGAAAATTTGGGGAAAAAAATAACAAAATTAGTGCCCGCAATATTCTTGTAGCGCCGCAGTGTAAAATTTTAGCCATTGCGCTCCAAGAATGTTTTAAAATCAAATTTGGCACTTTTTTAGTCATTAATTCCATTTTAAATAAGGTTTATATGGTAAACCTTGCTCTTAGAGTTTATTTATGAAACCTTTAATCAATATATATCCTATAGAACCCTTCAGAACCTAAGGAAACAAAAAATAATAAAAATCTAAAGGCAAAAATCAAAATTTCACTTTAAACCAAAATTTCATGAAAGTAAGTTAATGAGCAAAATTAAAACAAAAATCACAAGAAAAATATAAAATTGAAGAAAACAAGTTCATGACTTAACACATACTAATGGGATTGTGACTATCAAGTCAATGCCTTATTTGCATAGTGGCAATCCTACAACAGTACACTAGAAATTCTAAAAAATTCTAATGTATGCCCTAAAAATTCTTATGCATGCCCCTCTTTTAGTTACATACAAGTCTCCATTCTCACTTATTGCTTGAATTTCCTTTTCCTAACATGTACTGGGTAGGCTCACAAAATATCATGTTATACATGGGCACTATGATATGCTCAGAAATATTTATATAATGTATTATAAATGTGTGTTCCTAAAGGATTTGGCAATATACATGGATGGGCACTATGCTTGGTCACCAATGCTTTCACATCTCTCGAAATATGTTTGAAACATACATCACATATAGCAAGTATGATGACATGTACAATGTTGGAGCGATTATGGTGGTTGTGTATTTGGATATGCAGGTGTTCTTATTACTGGCCTAACCCATTTTCAACAATAATATTTGTATATTTAATCAAGTGTGTTTCTATATACAATATAGAAACATATATAAAATATATAGAATAATCCTTGATCGATAAAAATATTACAATGATCCTTGTGACTCAGACTCAAACTCGGCTGAGTCAACCGAGTTGACCCCCAACCAAGCTGACTTGGCCTTTGAAATGATTCGAGTGACAAGTTTGGTACCGAACCAAGCAAGTGAGGGTATGACTCAACTGGATCGGTAACAAAATGGTCAATTCATTGCAATATGTACTAACTCGACCAAGTGAATGTGGGACTGCACAAGTCACACACATGACACTTAAATTCAAAAAAAAAAAATTAACCTAGAAATATAAACATCGAAACTCTAAATCTACTTCATTGTCGAGTCAATTAGCTTTATAGGATTCCTATACATCATAACACTATTTGGAGTAAAACACAACTTGCTTTGTAGGCCCTAGATGCCACCCAAGTGCAAAATCATCAATCTATAAAGCAACCTCCAAATACAAAAGTGTTCTTCACAAAATAGGGCATGAACCATGTGAACAACCTTCCAAGTGGACCAGCTCAATCAGTAACCTCCAAGCATGTAATATCTCTCATGAAATGGTGTATAAAAGAGTGTGAGCATGCTTCAAATGATGACTTTCTCCTTTGGTAAGGCTGAACACTACCCTTATGCATGTGTCTCCAAGGGTGAATGTTCCTCAAATAATGAGAGAAAGCCTTCCTCTAACAGTAAACCAATACACCTAGGTGAATTGGCCCTCTTTAGGGCTTCCATTTTATGCACAGGGGCCCTTAATGCAAAACAAAGTTGGTATTTTAGGGCCAACTAGGGTTGTTACTTCTCTTGTGCAAAGGTCCAGATATTTTTAGGGTTGTTTTGTGACCTACGGTTGCAAGAAAAGCCACCAAATACTATTATTTGCTACTGATCTCCTTTAAGAGACTGTCGAGAATCACCTAAAGAACAATCCAACATGGTTTATAGGGTCTCAAATTAAATGATATTTGTTTTATTTAGGTTTGTTTACCCCCCTTTTGTGGAGAAAAAGCACCCATAATTCATGATACTGCTATAAATGGTTGATTAGGAGGTTGGAATAGCCCTTATTTATGCCCAGAATGAAGGTTTGAGGTTGTTGGAGTGCACGGTCCTGCTCTTTATGTCCATATGTGTGCCTAGAATTGTTTGTTAATGTCATTTCAATCCTCAAATTCAACCCAACATTTATCAAAGCCTGTTTTTTCTATTGTTCATCACTTTTCATAGGGCTATTCATGCCTAGAACTACCTTTTAACCCTCCAATTTGGCCTAGATTTAGAGGTAGGACTGTTCGGTGATGGATAAGTGCACAAGGGTGCCCAAGATGTTGAAATAGGGTTGCTTCATACCCTTTTTTACTGTCAAACAGGTTTGTTTGTGCCCAAAATTCATGTGGATGTTGCTATAAGGCATATGAATGAGATTTTAGGGTTGCTTTCACCCACAGATTTCTCATTTTCACAACCAAAATTGCAAAGACCGCCTCCTTTTGCCATTGATCATAATATTTTAGGGCTTCAATGTTATTATATCTAAAAGGTGGCCTAATTATAGCTAATTTGAGATGCTTTACTATTTGTTGTGACCTTTAGAATGCTCCCAAAGTGCTCAAATTTTTCCCTTTGATGCTCATACTTGATTCTAGAGCTATTTATGCCCATAGAACTACCCAACATTGCTCCTAGTGTGCTCATAACTGAAAAGTAAAGGGATCACTACTATTACACTCCATAAACTGTCCAAATTTCAAAATGAACTCAGAAATGCATAGATTTGATTTCAAGATTACAATCATGACAACTTCACCCCTGGAGAGTGTGATTAGAGTCACCGGTGGACACCCATACAAAATGGAGGGTAACACTAAGGACCTTTTCTGATTTTGTGCTGGTTTTAATGTGTTTTTTACATTTTTACAAATTTGTAACTATACACAAATTTTTTTATTTGAAATATCTTAAACCTTGTATTTTGTAGTTTGCGGCAAGAGTTTGTGGTAGGTATTTTATTCATTGTGGTCAAGGAATTAAGCTTTTGGTTGATTAAAGATTTTAATTATTCTAAACAATTTCATTTCTAAAAGTGGCATTTGATTCCCCACCAAAGATATATCTTTTAATAATGTTGGGTTTAGCCAGCTCATACCTAGTGTTTCCCTGCTCTTCGGGGATTTGAAGTGGGTATGAAATGTTCCTAAATGTATAGGTACAGCGGTGGGTACATGGAAATGTTTAGGGATATTTTGCGGCAGGTTTGACCTATTCCAAGTTGGAATTTTGTGGTTTAGGTATCTCTTTCAATCATCCAGCATGTCATCTCTATATATATTTTCCCTGTCAGTGCAATGATTGTTCCGAATGTTTGACAATTGCCCTGTGATTTCCATTACATGATTGCCATCTATAAACCACTACATAAAAATACCTATTACTTGCTTCAAGACCCAAATCATAAACCATAAGATTCATGATTGTCCATTAATGGCCAAGTATTATCTAACCAAATTTCCAGTGAACTAAGCACCTCATGATCGAATCATGATATTGGGCCAAGTTTATTATAAATTCCAAGAAGCAACCAATAAAGCAACGAAACATCCACTCTACAGGATTGCCAAGAACTAACATCATTCAAGTGAAGGATGTATGCAAACTTCTGCAGACATGATATCTCTACTCATTCGATTTCCTACAAAGTATTGTAGCTTTCTTAGTTCTCCTCTCTATTATCATTTACGTTCAACTTCACAGTGAAATCAACAAGTCCAGGAAAATCTTATAGTACATTTCCTTTACAATAATGGACAAATAATGATGTTTAGTTCTTGGAGATCATGTAGAGTGGATATTTTAACCTCTTCATTGCTACTCTATAGTGCATAACCCAACACTTCAGAGGCATATTTCCCAGTGGTAACCTACATCAATCATATATATATATATATATATATATATATATAATCCATGGTGGTGAAAAGTGGGCATTTAGAGATCTGTTACTTGGCACATTCAGTCATGAAAAGAATGTTTTAGATACATTTATATTAGTATGTAATATTTGCTGATTTATTCAAGTTTAGCTTGTCATGATGATGCTTGTTTTCCCATATTAATTTTCAACCCTAAGGCAACGATAACTTGTTTTCCCATACTAATTTTCAACCCTAAGGAAATCCCATATTAGAAAGAACCTAAAAAGACTATTCCACACAAATCGAAAGGCTCTTAAACTAACTATATCATGCCTTCCTCGATGATTTGATGAAACCATGGGGATGGAAAAAGGGCAAGGAAACATCAAAGATCACTCACACCAGGGAATAATTCTAAAGCTAACCAATTGTCTAAACCACAAAGGTCATCTTCTCAGGTTAATTGTAAGAGGGGAAAAACAAAATTAGACACAGTGAAAATTGACATAAAATGTTCAAATAAAAGATGGAGGACATCAAAATACCTAGTACTTGCTTCAAGACCCAAAGCATAAACCATAAGATTCATGATTGTCCATTAATGGCCAAGTATTACCTAACCCAATTTCTAGTGAACTAAGCACCTCACGGTCAAATCATGATACTGGGCCAAGTTTATTATAAATTCCAAGAAGCAACTGATAGAGCAACCAAACATCCACTCTACAGGATTGCCTAGAACTAACATCATTCAATTGAAGGATGTATGCAGACTGCTGTAGACGTTATATCTCTACTCATTCAATTTCCTACAAAGTGTTGTATCTTGCTTAGCGCTCCTATCTTTTTATCATTTATGTTCAACTTCACGATGAAATCAACAAGTCTAGGAAAATCTTCTAGTACATCGCCTTTACAGTAATGGACAAACAATGATGTTAAGTTCTTAGAGATCCTGTAGAGTGGATGTTTTACCCTCTTCATTGCTACTCTGTAGTGCATAACCTGACACTTCAGAGGCATATTTCCCAGTGGTAACCTGCAACAATCATATATATACATATCTAATCCATGGTGGTGAAGAGCGAACATTTCCAAATCTACTACTTGGCACATTTAGGAATGAAAAGAATGTTTTAAATACATTTATATCAGTCTGTAATATTTGCTGATTTATTCCTTTTAGCTTGTCATGTTGGTGCTTGTTTTCCCATATTAATTTTCAACCCTAAGGAAATGCTAACTTGTTTTTCCATACTAATTTCCAACCCTAAGGCAATCCCATAGTAGAAAGAACCAAAAAATACTATTCCGAACAAATCAAAAGGCTCTTAAATTAACTATATCATGCCTTCCTCAATGATTTGCTAAAACCAAGGGGATGGAAAAAGGGCAAGGAAACATCAAAGATCACTCACACTGGGGAATAATTCTAAAGCTAACCAACTATCTAAACCACAAAGGTCATCTTATCATGTATTTGGGACGATTTCTTTGTCTCATCTCCTTACCCTTGTAACAAGGTCTAGGGAGTAGCTTCTTTTAGGACTAATAGGAACAATGAGAGAATGGGTTTCATTGTTTAAATGTAACGTTGGAGTTTGAATGAAACATAGAGTAAAGCTTATATCGGTTTGTGCATTATTTTTTTATTGATATAGTGTATCTTATCTATGAATGGTTTACCAACCTGTCCATACCAACATGACTAATTAGGTATCTTACAGTTTCCTTTACCCATGAAATGGTTGTTTCAAGATTGTTTTACCAATGGCATGCCCAAATAAACCAAGAAATACTTTTTATGCATAAATATCTCCTCCAATATAACCCAGATTTTCCCTTTAGATCTTGTTACTCCTTATATTATGAGGTGTTGAGGCTTGGAAATTCACAGGCAGCAATAGCAAGGGATTCTCCCCAGTCAACGTTCCCAACTAGCCCATGACTGTTTGGTATGGGGAATCCGTCCAGTTTGTGGTCCAGCTACCGTAGGTCAAGTAACAAAAATAAAAGGTTTTACCGGTTGTGGCCCGGTCCACCATGTATATTTTTGTATTTTTTGACTTAAAGTATGAAATGCACATTCCTATTTAACAATGCAGGGTGATAAGGATGCTAGGAGTAGTCACAACGTGATGCGCAGGTTCTTACCTCTTGTCTTAGCACTCACAAGCATCTAAATCATACAAACAGTAATAAAGTAAAACTAGCTAAGCTATCTCTTGAGAGTTGGATATTAATTCATGAGTAATGCACTACTGTCCATATGTTATGGCAAATTGCAATAGCTTTTCTTATAACCAAACATATAAACATGAATAAAAGTATACTTGATAAGATAGCTCATCAACAGTTAAGACTCTCATTACTCATAGTGGAAAACATCATAAAGAAAACTAAAGAACATTCAGATAAGAACATAGGTTTAGGAATTTAGAACGTTCTCACAGTTAATGAAAAACAGTTGAAAATGAAATAGTTCCCATTCAACATCACTCATTTAAATGCATTGATATGTTCCACATAGCAGTTTCTCCAACAGGAAAAAGTTGCAATTTCTGGTTGTAAAACGAAGTAGTTCCTCTTACAAGCATTAGTTTAGAATTTTTTCAGGGGAAAAACCCCCTCTCCATTCTAAATTTCAAATATTTAAACTAAACAGTAGACCACTTGGGCTGCCCCCCCCCAACGTGTGACCTCTCAGTTCCTCAAATGTTTCATGTCTTTCTGTGCACACTCATGATCTGCTAAGTAACTGACAAACCTTTCAGATCTACACCTTCATTGCTATTGATTTTGCTTTCTCCTTTGCTCACCCTCCTTGCAATCCTGTTGTCTTTGATTCAACCTTTACCGAAATGGCCCAGCTCCCTTCTGCCAACTATCTCCCTGCCGCGGTCGTGTGAAAAGTATCTTGAGTCCACCTGCAATAAATCAATGTACATCATTCATTGTGATTGCATTCTAAAACAAAATGCCAAATTATATTAACCAAAACAAGAAAACACCATGTGCATCACTGCTATGAGAACTTAACAAATGCTGATACCACCATCTTGTCTATCTATAGGTTTGAAAGAAACCACCAATCGATGGAAAACAAAAAAAATCCTCGGTGGCTTAGAATACTGATATCCACGGGGTAGACTTATCCACAGCCACATACGCGAGTCTTAAAAGTGACGGACACTGCGAACCCACTTAACCTATCGGGGTCGAAAAAGATATGACCTGAGCTGTAGGCGGGAAAACTTCAAATCGGAAATTGGAAGGACATTGACATCGGAAGCCAAACGCTTTGCATAGCCGCAACGGTGGAAGAGAAAAGACTACGGACACGCGACTAAAAGTCCGACACGCATCGACGGTCAGAGCACTTTACACTTCGGGTGCTTAGCTGCTTCCAGAGCCGCAACGGCAGAAGCAAAAGGTGATAGACATGCGACTAGAAGGTCGGCACGCATCGATGGGCGGAGACATAAGGATCGGAGGAAAATTGACTAAACTATTGGAAGGATAGTGCTTTCGGTAGCTGCAACGGCAGAAGCCCAAGACTTAAGGATCAGAGAAAACAACAAAGCGGGGTTAAAAAATCAATGTATCGGGGGACTTCACCATCTGCCATCCACAACTGCGGAGAACGAAGTAACAGTACTTTCCAACGCAAAACAGAAACTCAGCCGATTGATACATATGCATCGGAAAAGAATAACGAAGCTAAAGCTGATTATCTCTCCGCGACGGCGGGAGATCAAGTAGTTAAACTTCTGACTCAAACATAATTTGATGCCCGATATATGAAAAAACACTAAGTGTTCAGAACAGCTTTAATTTCAGCAACAGTCAACAGCCTGTTTTACTTCTGAAATAGCGGCCTTTCAAAGAACAATTGATCTGATCGACTAGAAAAACCAAACTTAGAATCTGCTACCCACACAATTTTCAAAACACAAGCAACTTCTGAAAGCAGGACGAGAGTTAATATTCAACAAATCATTCAAAATTAAAGCATGACCAGAAATTTCACAGATCGAAACAGTTCAAAGCAACACTAGATCATGAGGAGGGGACCAAAATTTGAAAAATATTGGAGAACAGTTGCAGCTGCAACAATTGGCGATTACCTGGCGAACCTAGATCTCTAGGTGATTCTTTCTTGAGTATCAGACTGTTTAACAACAAATGAAATTATTGAATTCTTCTAGCTATCTGTATTTCTCAAATGGCAGATGTATGTACCTTTAATCATTGATGATAGTCCAATTTAGGAGAGTGGAAACCAAGATTTTCGAGTCCAGATAACTCTATTGAGGCTGAAAGATGAGTTCCATTGTTAATTTTGTCTTTAGGAAGCTGGAAGCTTTGACACCATAGGATTGTAGCATGTGGTAAACAAGAATATTCATTTGTTCCTCATTCCCATGCCATTTTAGCACTTTTGTGCTTTTGGATTTTTGTCCTTTTCTAATGAGTCCTCCTGTGTGCCTTTCTTTCTGAATTTTAATTCAGGCTCCTCTATCCCAAGTGTCATTTTGTGTGAGAGGCATATTCATGTTTCAGCTCACGGATGGAGAGGAGATTTCGACGATTTAGTACTTATAAGTTCAGCATTTGTTTTGATGTATAATGCTTTCATAGGATTTTTGACTCTTATCTGCCTTTTGGCGTTCATTTCTTGGCATGGGATCATTTGTATTAATATACTGTTTACCTTGCTTCTTTCCATGGGCCCTTGAATGTCACCCCCTAGGACTTTATAAATGTGACATGGATGAAGCCTCAAAATAGTATTCCAGACCCTCTGATTCTGGTTTATTTTACAGGGGTTAAGCAGGACTTCAACGCGTACATAGCTATTTGAGAAAACTGCTAAACTGGAAGAATTTCTTTTTAGACAAACAGCAACACACAGTCTTATACCCAAGAATGTTAATGATTCCCAAAAATTTTGATGTTCTCCATGCAACCGTGGGTTTATTTCCTTTATTGAAATCAATAAAAAACTTAAACTAAAACAAAACTAAAAACATGGCTCAAAAAGACGACCAAGCCGGATTATTTATATACAAGATAGAAGAACACAAACAAAACTCAGGAAAAATAAGGCTTGAGAACTAAACCATTTACTGGTAAGTTCTCTTCCCACCCTTGTAGATCTTGCAACTTATAAGTGGAAGGGCCAAGCTTTGCCGCAATCTGAAAAGGACCTACCTACAACTGCTGGAATTTCGTGTGTTTTCCTTTCTCATCATGGGGGTGGTCCCACTTGAGGACCAAATCTCCCACTTCAAAGTCTTTTGTTCTTTCCTGATGTTTGTCGAACCATCTCTTTATTACCTCTTGTTGTTGCTTAAAGTTCTCTCTGGCTTTAGGTCAAGCTTCTTTTGCTCTCAGAATATTATATATCCTCATCTGCAAAACTTCATTCTCCGACCCTCTAGACTCTTGAGCTATTGGAGGAGGGTAGCATGATATTGGGGGGAAGAATGGCTTCTTTACCATACACAAGGGTATACGGTGACACTCCTAACAAATACTTGGGGGTGACTCTATCATCCCAAAGGGCGTTTGGCAGTGCTGAGTGCCAACTCCTCTGGTTTTCTATCACAGTCTTCTTTAAAATTATAATCAGATTTTTGTTAGTAGATTCAGCCAGGCCATTTCCTTGGGGATAGTAATTTGCAGAGTAATGAAACTTTATTCCTTTCTCATGAGAAAAAGCAGTTGATTTAATCAATGAAAAGTAAGTAGCATTATCAAAGACTAAAGAAACTGGAACTCCAAACCTGGTCATAATGTGGTCTTACAGGAAGTTGATGACCGCGTCTTCATTTGTTTTGTGCAGCAGGATGGCTTCGACCCAGCGAGTGAAGTAATCGGTTGCGGTCAGAATGTACTTATGTTGTAGGGAAGAGTTAAGCTTTATATCCCCAATAATATCCAACCCCCATTGTTCGAACAGCTCCGTGATCATCACAGGCTTCAGTGGTGTGGCTACTTTAGATTGCCTTCCACTACACCTTTGACAAATATCGCACTTTCAGACATGGGCATGTGCATCCTTGAAAAGCATGGGCCAATAGTAACTGGCTCTGAGAATTTTGTGAGCTGTAGTATCTCCTGAAAAATGTCCTCCAGCAGGCTCGTCATGCAAATCGGTCATTACCCTCTTTGCATCTTCTTTCTCTAGGCACCTAAGAATGACTCCATCGTAGTTTTTTCTGAATAATATTCCTTCAACAATCTGATAGGAGGCTTATTTGAGATGCAGCGCTCTTCTTTTCTTAGAATTCCAATGTTCTGGAAACAACCCTGCCTGCAAGTAATGCACAAGGTCTCTATACCAATATTCAGGAGCTAGAAACAAAGGACGTACATCCATCAAATGTAATTCAGCCTCATCTTCCCAAGTGTGTTCTTCATTGTTCCCATTTTCAGTCATTAGTTTGCACAACCCTTTCCCTTTAACTATAGAAGCTGGCTTGAATTCAAGGTCATACTCTTGAAGGGTTGTTACCCAATTTCCCCTTCTTTCTCCTAACTCCTTTTGTACAAAAAGGGACCTCACAGCTAGGTATGGGACGATCACCTTGGTTCAATTTTTTAATATGTAGGGCCTGAATTGTTTCAATGCTTTGAATACTGCATAAGCTTGTTTATCAATAGATGGGTAATTTAATTCAGCCCCTTGTAGACCAGTGCTCATGAAAGATATTGGGAATTCATTCCCCCCATCTTCTTTTTGAGTAAGCACAGCTGCTAGTGAATCATCAGATGCAAAAGTATATAGAACAAAATCTTTATCGAAATCTGGGATTTTTAGGGAGGGTGCATGTGCAACAACAGTTTTAATCTTGCTGATTGCATTCTTCTCAATCTCAGTCCATTTGAACTGTGCACTTTGCTTCACCATTTGCTACAGAGGTTTGACAATCTGAGCAAAATTTGGCACAAATCTTCGTACGAAATTTATGGTTCCCATAAATGATTGCATCCCCTTTTTATTATGGGGTAATGGGATCTATTCAATGGCCTTAATTCTTTCCGGATCTATATAGATTTCATTCTTTGAAACTATATGACCCAGCAACTTGCCCTCCATAACAACGAATACACACTTCTTGGGATTGAGTGAGATGCCATATTTCCGACAGCGTTCGAAAATATGCCTTAAATGAAACGCATGCTCTCCTCTCCTCTTTGAGAATATCGTAATATCATCAAGGTACACTACAGCACTACGGCCAATCAAACCTTGGAAAGCTATGTCCATAGCCCTCTGGAACATAGCTCCAGCATTTATAAGCCCAAAGGGAATTCTTCTGTAAGCGAAGGTTCCCCATCTGGTCTGGAATGTTGTCTTCAGTCTGTCTTCTTTGGCTACTAATACTTGATTGTAGCCTGAGAAACTGTCTAACAAAGAAAACAGTTCAGAACCTAAGACCATTTGTAGTAGTTGCTCCATAGGTGGAACAGGGTAGTTATCTTTATCTGAGGCGCGGTTTAAATTCCTGAAATCCATGCATAGCCTGATTTCTCCAGATTTTTTCCTCACTGGTACCAGATTTGAGACCCATTCAGAGTGTCTGACCTTAAAAATGATCCTAGCATCCAATAATTTCTTAACTTCACTCTGAATCAGAGGTTCCAATTTGGGGTGCATTTTCCTTAAAGGTTGCTGATAAGGTTTGACACCAGATTTAATGGGGATGACATGCTGGATGATGCTAGTGTCATATGTCTTCAAATATTCGTATGTCCAGGTGAAAACATCTTTATATTGATTAAAAAGACTGATGAACTTATCTCTTTCGGCTAGTGAACAACATTTGTCAAGATTCACATATTTAGGATTTGTCTCAGTCCCTAAATTTATCAATTCGAACTGTAGAGATGAGCTGTGAGTCTTCACATTTGCTAGCCTTCTAAACTTTTCATTTAGATCGAACATTCTTTCTAAGGTTCTGACTCCTTTAGGGATGAAATTATCATACTTCAGCTCGGCCTGATTTTCTTCATCATCTATAATTGCTCCTTTAAATACCTCGTCATTTCTTAAGCATTCTATAATCTGTTGATCGTCATCGAACACTCATAAGTTGGTAATCATATCAGGGACCAAGGGCCTGAAAAGCAGTTCAACAGAGCACCAATTATTAGTAGGCACAAGCCTAGCAGCTGATGTGGCTAGCAAGTCAGCTGCTGCATTTTTAAGTCTTGGAATTGAAACAATATTAAATGCGTTAAAACATTTGAGCAGATCCCATACCTCATTTTGATAAGCTTTCAAGTGGGGAGAAATACAATGTATTTGATTCCGAATATGTTTTACAATTATTTCAGAATCTCCAAAAACTTTCAGATTACTTACCTTTAATTCAATTGCTTTCCTCAATCCTTGCACCAACGCTTCATACTCAGCTGTGTTATTTGTACATTCAAACTCTAATCTACATGAAAGAAAATGTTTATTCTTCTTGGGGTCGATAAGGACACAACCGGCCCCTGACCCTTCTAACATCTTAGAGCCATCAAAAAACAATGTCTAGAAATCGCTAACTACAGCATGAGAATCTATTCCTACTGCTAAGTCTACTATTTTACAGTCAATTTCATCAGCCTGTGAGAATTGAAGGAGATCAGGCTGGGTGTCTGACATGTTGCTGGCTTCTTATGCTTGGTAATTTTCTGGTTCCAACTCAATAAAATAATTTCCCAACACAGAATCCACTGGTTCATTCTTTTCCTCAAGTTGAGTAACGTTGTATTTCATGTGCGGTTCCCTCAAAATTTTAATTTGGTTTGGGATTCCTTTATACGGCAGCCACAAATGCGACCAATCCGAGGAAAAATATCCATTTATCTTTGCTGACCAGTCTCTACTAAGTACAAGCCCATAAGCGTCTGGTATATCGGCCACCACGATATCAATGACTTGGCACACTTTATCATTTGACGATAGGTGGACTAGGACATCCTCCATCTCACCAATTACCTCTACATTCATCCTGTCCAATTGAACAACCCTCCATGTGGATGGCTTAGGCTGCCCATTTATCTTTTAACAGACTGATATTGGCATGATGTTAACTGACGCCCCTGAGTCTACCAGGCAATTATGTACGTTATGATTAAAAATTTCAAAAGTGAGGAGGAAAGGTGGATGTTTGTTCTTAGACTTACCTCCAATGCTGGTTTCTCCAATTTCTTCTTCCTTTTCAGGCTGATTGTCAGCGGGAAGCCTCTCATCTGATGCTTCAAGCGCTTTGAATTGTCTTTCTTTTTGCTGCAGCACTTTACACATTTTAAATAGTGAAACATTTGCCTTTACCTTCTTTGTATCTTCCACGATGTCATAATCCATCTGTGGTTCAATGGGATGCGGTTTATCAGCATTCGTCTTTTCTTCATTGGGCTTAGCCAACGTATCATTCTGCCTCGGATTTTGGCTAGTAATGGTGAATTCAAGAATTTTATCAGCTGCGGAATTATTTTGAAATTTCTTAACATTTTTTTGCAGCCTTTTGATTTTTTGGAGTATGAGACTGTCTTCTTTAACCGGCCCTTGGCTCCTTGTTGTAACGTTCATTTCCATGATGTTCTCGTACCCCCAATTCTTTTCTTCCTCAGCATCGAATAACGAAACGGAATTCCACAGAACCATGGTCTCATCTTCTTGTTCTTTCATTAAAGTGGTACTGTCCCTCTTTTCTTCATCTCCATCTTCTGTTAATTTAGAATCCAGCATCTGATTCATAACCAACATCATTGAGTTTATCCATTGAGGAAAATTATTTTTAGAGTGGGTCTGTTGGTGGAACGTGCAAAAATTGTCCATTCCTACCTCTGTTAAATTCATGGATGCTGAATTGTGCGGAGGAGGTTGAGACTGATTGTTATCCTCTCTTTTCTTGTAATAGGGCTTGTAAAACTTTTGAGTTTCCTTCTCTTTCTCCAGGTCTATGATTCTATTAGAAAGCTTCTGCATCATTTTTTCCATACTTTCAAAGTCTGGTGATTGCTCTTCCTTAGGCTTAGTAAACAACAAGGCTTTTCTTCCTGCCATTTTCTCTCCTGACCGTTCGGGATAATCTTTGATACTTTTCCTTTCAGCCTCTACCTTTTCTGCCTCCTCATAAGTTTCTGCTAAAGTGGGCTTGGCCTTCATTTTGGCGAACATGGCCAGCTCAGGTCCTAAAGCCAAAGTATAATATTCGATCAGGACTTTATCTGAAGGTCTTTCAGCTTCAGAAAAATTCTTGAGGTATGCTGCAAACCTTTGAGTGAAGCTGTGCACCTTCTCTTTTCTCTCTTTCTTTAAATCGCATAGTCCTTTCATGAGGGTTGTATGAGTCTTTTGGATCGTATACTTAATTCTAAAGATCCTTTCGAAGGTATCCCAATCAGGGATAGAGTTCGTAGGAAAACCAAAGTACCATGATGTTGTAGCTCCTTTAAGGGTGTGCGGGAATAGTCTGCAAACTACATCTTCATACTCCCCAGCCCTTAACCCTTCTATTGCCAAATAAAAAAATTTCAAGTGGTCGTCTACTAGTATCTTTTCACTTGGGTCGAATTTGGGCAACATCTTTTCAAAGGATTGAGGTAGATCATGTAATGGAGGTGTTAGGTTTAAAGGTGATCTGGCTCTCCAGGCAGGTGGTGGATTCGGTGGGTTGGGTGGTTGATTTGCGTTTACGCCCGCCATGAGTCTGGGTGGAGAGTGAGGGGGTGAACGAATAGGAGTGTGAATAGGAGAACTATGAGGGCTATCGAGACCTTCTTGGTTCAAAGGAAGTACAACTTCCTATAAGGTTGTTTCTACAAGTTCTTCCCAATCCCCAACCAGCACTGAGTCTTCCAATATGGGACGATATTTCCTTTTATATTCTCTTCTAGGAAATTCAGGGATGATTGGAAATCCTCCAATGTTCTTCACATATGCCCTGGTGTGTCTCCTCAGATTATTAACAACTTCTTTTTCGACAGAAAACAAATGTTCTCTACCCCTTTCTTCTGGAATTGGATTATGAAGCCCACTGCTTTCTGAACTGTTACCGGTGGAATAATATCCGGAAAACAGGTTTCCTCGGCCAGCCATGCACTGGCGGCCCTCCTTCTAGAGCCAGAAACTGTTGAGGCCTAGAAATTCGCAGGCAACAACAACAAGGAATTCTCACCAGTCAACATTCCCAACTAGTCCATGACTGTTTGGTATGGGGAATCCGTCCGGCTACCGTAGTTCAAGTAACAAAAATAAAAGGTTTTACCCGTTGCGGCCCGGTCCACCATGTATATTTTTGTATTTTTTGACTTAAAGTATGAAATGCACGTGCCTATTTAACAATGCAGGTTGATAATGATGCTAGGAGTAGTCACAACGTGATGTGTAGGTTCTTACCTCTCGTCTTAGCACTCACAAACATCTAAATCATACAAACAGTAATAAAGTAAAACTAGCTAAGCTATCTCTAGAGAGATGTATATAAATTCATGAGTAATGCACTACTGTCCATATGTTATGGCAAATTGCAGATAGTTGTTCTTATAACCAAACATATAAACATGAATAAAAGTATAGATGATAAGATAGCTCATCAATAGTTAAGACTCTCATTACTCATAGTGGAAAACATCATAAAGAAAACTAAAGAACAATCATATAAGAACATAGGTTCAGGAATTTAGAACGTTCTCACAGTTAATGAAACACAGTTGAAAATGAAATAGTTCCCATTCAACATCTCTCATTTAAATGCATTGATATGTTCCACATAGCACTTTCTCCAACAGGAAAAATTTGCAATTTCTGGTTGTAAAACGAAATAGTTCCTCTTACAAGCATTAGTTTACAAGTTTTTCAGGGGAAAAATCCCCTCTCCATTCTAACTTTCTAATATTTAAACTAAACAGTAGACTGCTTGGGCTGCAACCCCCCCCCCCAACCCCAACGTGTGAACTCTCAGTTCCTCAAACATTTCATGTGTTTCTGTGCGCACTCATGATCTGCTGAGTAACTGACAGACCTTTCAGATCTATGCCTCCATTGCTATTGATTTCACTTTCTCCTTTTCTCACCCTCCTTGCAATCCTGTCGTCTTTGATTCCACCTTTACCAAAACATCCCAGCTCCCTTTTTCCAACTATCTCCCTACCGCGGTCGTCTGAAAAGTCTCTTGAGTCCACCTGCAATAAATCAATGTACATCATTCATTATGATTGCATTCTAAAACAAAACACCAAATTATATTAACCAAAACAAGAAAAGACCATGTGCATCACTGCTATGAGAACTTAACAAATGCCGATACCACCATCTCGTCTATCTACGGGTTCGAAAGAAACCACCAATTGATGGAAAATGAAAAACTCCTTGGCGGCTTAGAATACTGATATCCACGGGGTAGACTTATCCATAGCTGCATACGCGGGTCTTAAAAGTGACGGACAAAGATAGGGTGTTATCCCCCTATTTTCACCAACAAATATTTCCCAGAATGTCTCTATTCTACCCAGGCTAACTCATAATTGTCAACTAAACACCTGATGCAAATAGGGGGATAACACATATCAAAAGAAGAGATCAAAGCAGTGATAAGTCCTTTCAGAACTCAAAAAATCCATTTCTTAATGGTTGCACGGTAAAAATGATTTGGGTTTTAACTTTTTATATGATTTAATGAAGGAATACAAGTTCAGAGTGATGAAAGAATCCTATAATTTCTAGTTATGCAGATCCATGGTGTGATTAGGGTGGCTCATGAGGGTTCACACTCAATAAAATGAAACAAAATATCTACTATGGTTCTCAAGCTAGATTTGTCTAAAGGATATGGCAATGTAAGTTGGCAATATATGACGTTAATGCTAATCTAATTGGGATGAATATGGAGTCAGTATATTGGATAATAGGATGTTTGTCTTCATTTTTGTTTTGCACTCCTTATAATTGGGTCATCCTCCTTATAATGGGAGTTAAGACATGCCTGCCTTATGTCAAGTTTTCTTCTCTTCTTATTGGTCACTAATGACAAGAATGAGAGGAAAATTTATGGAATAGTCCCTCTGTTGTGAAGATGAAAAAGGTCTTGAACCCATAATTGCAACCTAGCCCATTCATTTGTCTAGATTGAAGTGGTCTTTTTTAAACACTAAGATTATATAAGATGCATTTATTAAAATAAAATAAAGAAATAAAAATAGGAAAAAAAAACACGACTTCTTAATCTCCACTTATAAATTCAAGTTCAGGCCCAAAAGGTGGAGATGGAAATGAGCCATATGATGCAGTTTATACACTATTGAGGTCATCCATTGTGCACTTTGAATAGGAATACCCATGCAACTAACTTCCCCACCTGCTCAGCCTAATCCTGATCAAATAGGCACACTCTCACTATTGATCTAGGCAGGAAATGCATGCAAATAAAGAACATAAACAAAAATGGCATGCTCCCTTTCCTGGTATTGAATTGTTACCTGCTACTTCCAAGATACATGTTTTTTGTTAATTTGATAAGGGTTTTTATGAAATTATGGGCTTAAGTTTGAAGGCACTCTTTTAATTCATACCATCATTTGTAGTTGGCAGTCCAATAATAAACCACAATTAGTCCTTGATTCATATTATTGGCACCAAATGATTAGAAGGGATAACTTGATAAGGAATTGGAACATTGGATATTCATGAAGAAAAACGCCTATGTTACACATATCACATAATTTTGTCCTGGGGTTGGAGCTGGTAAATGAAGAGATATTCATACATGTTGAAGCATCTTGGTGGATTTTTCACCTCCATAGAAAGCATGAGGCAACATTTTTTTAAAATCTAGGTGACATGTGCATAGTTTGGGACTGTTCCAAGTTTCAATCAATGGTATAACCCAAATTTTGAGAAGTTCTATCAATGAGAAGAACAACAATGGGCATCCTAATTGGTGTAAGAAGCAAATCGAGGCTATTTCCAAGCACATTTGGGCATGGTTAAAGATTTTAAGTGTAGTTAATCCAATTATTTTCCTTATTTGACCTTCATAGAGCAGTGAGAAACCATTCTAAGGAAACCGCAACCATAAATTAACAATAATTATCCCTAAATCCTCAATTCTGGGTAATCTTGGGTTAAATTCAGACCTAAAAAAGCATTTTGGGCATATTAAATGTAAGAGGGGCAAAAAGAATCAGACATGTTGAAAATTGACATAAAATGTTCAAATAAAAAAAGGGCATCAAAATACCTAGTACTTGCTTCAAGACCCAAAGCATAAACCATAAAACCCAAAGACCCAATAGAGCAACCAAGCATCCACTCTATAGGATCTCCAAGAACTAACATCATTCAAGTGAAGGATGTATGTAGACTATTGCAGACATGATATCTCTACTCATTTGATTTCCTACAAAGTATTGTAGCCTGCTTAGTTCTCCTCTCTGTTTATCATTTACGTTCAACTTCACGATGAAATCAACAAGTCTAGGAAAATATTCTAGTACATCGCGTTTACAATAATGGAAAAATAATGATGTCAGTTCTTGGAGATCCTATAGAGTGGATGTTTTAACCTCTTCAGTGCTACTCTGTAGTGCATAACCCATCACTTCAAAGAATATTCTAATGGTTTTCTTGGACATATTGGGGTATCCTAATCAATTTCATAATGATCACGGATTTAAACCATCACTTAGGCCCTTTGAAGGGAATATTTGATTTCCAAGTCGTGTGTGGTTTCTCCTATAATTCATTGGATAGTAGGGATGGGTCTTAAGGCCTTAATAATGGGTATGGGTGGATAATAAGGCCCTTAGTATTTACATGAAAAATTCAGGTATCAAGAACCAAGAACAAGCCATCAAATCACAAACATGTATTTTATAGGGGGACATTATTCTCTGAATGGGATATGGGCTCCAATTTGTGGTTTAGTACTCTAGGGATGGGTCTTGGATCATGGTTGGAGAAGAAATTGAGGGAATTAGGCCCTAACATAATATCCTTGAGTTAATATTTCATGATTAATTCCATCAACCATAACAAATATTTGTTGAAGTGGATCTTTCGCATACAAGTTGGATATGTAGAAATTAAATATATTTTGCACAATGGGATGGGTCTCAAGTCCTTGACTAGAGTCATGGGAAGAAAACTATACTAGCTGGTAAGTCATCAATATGTATTGTAGTAAATGAACAATGAGCAAAACATAAATACATTAAGTATAGGTTAGAGGAACTAGAAAAACTAGATTAATATAAGTTATGGTAAATGATCCACCAAGTCATGGCAAAGGTAAGAATGAAGAGATAATGTGAGAACATTAAAGAAACAAGAGTTTGAAGAAAGACAACTAGTCTTTCTATACAACAACAAAAAAAGGATAAGGTGGAGAAACTTAATTACATGTGGCTTAGATCCTATTAGTTGATGAAATTATATGAAAATTGCTCAATGGATCTTGAATGTATAGGAATACTTCCCTATGCTAGAACAATTAACACATATTCATAAATGATAGATGCAAGCAAAAGGGGAAGGACACCCAAAAAAAAACCCTACCATGGCATGTTGACACTAGTCCAACACATGTAAATATATCAATTATCAAGCATACAATATGACATAAATTAGAGGAAACAAAGGAATAAATTGAAGACTGGAAGGAACTACCCAAAAATAACACATGACTCCAAGAAGCCAACATATCAAGTAATTATTTAATGAGGAACCTAAATAATTGGAACCTATAGAGCAACCAAGCATCCACTCTATAGGATCTCCAAGAACTAACATCCACTCTACTGATCAACTAGCTGAAGAAGGCTTAAAAAGAGTTCAAATCTAAAATATTAGGCCTTACCAACCTCAAAAGATTGAAGAGCTCTTTAAAATTGTTATGAAAAAGGGTGCATGACAATAACACTCGTCTCATCCTATGTATTTGGGAAAGAACATGGAGTATGCCGGTGTCCATATTGCATGGGAAATTCCCTTCATCTAAAACCAGCAGTCCTAGTCCCTAAATTAGAATTTGTTGGAAAGATTCACCCAATGGTTCAAATTAAACACTTCATATTCTAAGGATTTATTAAACATGATAAGATGAAACACACTAGGGGATTGATTTAACATATGTTGTCACTACAATTTGGGAATTACTGGGTTAGGTTCGAGTTGCTTTCTAATATAAGGTTTCTATAATAAAATACCTTAAAGAAGAAATCCATAACATTTGGCAGAATTTTGGCAAACCCTTGTTGTCACTACAAATTGGAAAATATTGGGTTAGGTTCGAGTTTCTTTCTAACCTAGGGATTTTATAATGATCTTGAATGATCTAGGGGTTAGGTTCGAGTTTCTTACTTATAATAAAATAGGGCTCGAAAATCCTGCTCGGGGAAGCGACTGATTTTCATCCTTCTCCACAAGGCCTAGCATACATGGGAGCAGAAAAACTCTATCTATCATGGCTATGGGGGAACTCGAATCCTTCTCTAAATGTCCCTTAAGCATCTCATTTCGGTGGGGTCGGCTTAATAGCTTATTTGGGAACCGGTTCCTGAGATAACTCAAATAAAAACAACTAAACCATATTGAATGCGAACCAAAATGTGGTGGGTTCGTCCAGTAATTGTAATGCTAAGACTGGACAGACTTCAGAATCCATATCAGCCAATATGGGTCAAATGCGGGTCAAATGAAACTGTCAAATGAAACTCTATTTTCACCCCTATTAACTCTATTTTCTTGGGTGCTGATCAATGAGGGTAACCTACTCTAATAGCCTCTTCCTTTCCTCTATTGGCTAAGAAACCCTCAAGATTTGCAGAACTATCTTAAAATTTTAAAATAGGCATGAATTAGAGCACGGTACTCACAATTTTGGGATGCATTGTCTCGACTGACAATTGGCCTCCTTGTCCGCTACAAAACCACAATCCACTCTCCTTAGTCTTCATGGGTCCAAATCGTTTCTCCCACTATCCAAATCATTGCTCCCACTGATATTATTCTCTGGCCAAGTTGCTCAGAACATCACTGATCACTGAATGACAAGCACTCAACAAGATGCACAGAGGAAGAAGCTTTCTCGTGAAGCTGAAATGAAAATAGCACGACATGTAGGTTTTTTTTTATTGTTTTATGTTTTTGTTTTTTTATTTGTATATATTGTTTATATATTCTATTTTATGTTTTATTTTATTTATTTATTTATGCTTTATTTTATTTATATGTATGTATATATACTATGTTTTATTTTTTTTATATACAAAGAGGGGAGTGTATCTATGTGAGTCTTTATGTGTGTAGTGAATCTATGATGATGAGGATGAGGATGTCGCAGATGATGATGATGTCGATGATGATCATGATGTTATCCATGATGCCAATCATTATGATGATGATGATGATGATGATGATGATGATGATGATGATGATGATGATGAAGATGAGGATGCTGATGATGAGGTTGAAGATGATGATGATGATGAAGACGAAGATGATGATGATGAAGATGACGACAATGATGATGATGATGTTGACAATGATGAAGATGATGATGATGATGATGATGGTGATGATGGTGATGATGGTGATGACCGTTTTGATATCATATGAAATGATGAAAATGCTAATGATGTTGATGATGATGATGATGATGACGTTGATGATGTTGCCGATGGCAATGATGATGTTGCTGATGATGACGACGACGACGACGACGATGGAAATGATGATGATGAGGATGGATGATGATGATGATGTTGATAAATGATGATGTTGATGATGATGATGATGTTGATGATGACGATGTTGATGCTGATGATGATGATGAGAAATCCTTATGATGTTGATGACGATGACGATGATGACGATGATGCTAATGATGATGATGACGATGACGACGATGAAGACAATGCCGATGATACAGACGATGATGATGACGACGACGACGACGTGTGATGAAGATGATGATGTGTGATGATGATGATGATGGTGTGTGATGATGATGATGATGATGATGTGTGATGATGACGAAGATGATGACGAAGATGATGATGTCTGATGATGAAGACAATGATGAATATGATGATGATCATGATGATGTTGATTATGATGATATTAGGATGGTGAGGATGATGACGACAACGACAATGATGATGATAATTATGATTTTGATGATGACAATGACAATGATGATGATGATGACAATGATCATGAGGATGATGATTTTGAAACCATGCATGGCTTGGAAATTTTCTTTTTAAATCAATTTCAAAATTAAAAAGGGCCCAATTATTTTATAATCATTATAATCTTATTTGTGCCCTTTTTGAGCTTGGATTCAATATAACAAAATATGATAGACCAATATGGTAACATTTTCATCATCATTGTCATGACCATCATAAAAAAAAGGTCAAAAATTCCTAATAAAAGAAAGAAGAGAACAATGATTTATTATCACATACACTTTTACTAAGAACCTTGACATATATCTTATTTAATAGCTATAAGGCACAAATATGCTATTGAGGAGACTCAAGCTTTGGTGGGTGGAATGACAACATTTAAACAACTTAAGAAGCCATTGTTGTGGCAATTTAACAAATTCTAAATATCTAAAATGATTTTGATGTTTGTCACCAAACATTAAAGTTGCGGTAAGATCAAAGATATATGAAAATTTTGGAATCTATATCTTTTCGTGAGCCATAAGGTATGTAAAAGATTAAAAAAAAACATTAATGTTATGTTCTACATTCTTAACATCTTTCCATGTTTACTCCATTCTTCATATTGAATTTGGAAACATAAAAGTTACCTACAAAATCTAAAGTCTAACTTTTTATTATAGCAATAAACTAAGTAAAAATTTTGGACATCAATTTTGCTAACTACATTCTTATATATAAATATATTATTTAAATTAAATACTTTTTTAAAATAAACTTAAAACATTCAAAACAAAAATAAAGTGATAAATTTTAAAATTTCATATAAAATATTTTATGGAAAAATATTTCAAATATAAATAAAATAAATATTTATAGCTATATTCACTTTATTTTTATTAGCAAATATCACGTCAAAAGAAAACCATGTGTGTTACTAACTACAATGTAGCTTATGTGCATTATCAAATGATAAAGGTTTAGGCATAAATCACTTTAAATTAATATTTATTTATATTATTTGGCAATATAATTAACTCAATTTTACAACATTCAAATTAATAAAAATTTACATTAAGAAAGAATTTTTTTTTTTAAATATATATTTATATATTATAATTTAATTTTTTTAAATATTTATATGCTAAAAGTATTTATAACTAACATATTAATAAAAAAATTAAAACACTAATCTTCACACTATCAAGATTAGTGTTTTAAAACACTAATCTTCACACTATAATGATGATGACAACGATGATGAAGAAGATGATGATGACGATGATGATGACGATGACGACGATGATGATGACAATTATGACTTTGATGATGATGATGACAATGATGATGATGATGACAATGTTCATGAGGATAACGATGTCATCTTCATCGATTATGATGAAGATGATGTTGTTGGTGATGATTATGTCGATGATGATGATGTCCGTAACTCTTTTTAAAAAGAAATAAGATGATGACGATGACGATGATGATGATGAAGACGATGACGATGATATGAAGTAATTAATTTGATCTAGGTTTAATTTTAATGATGATGATGGCGATGAAGATGATGATGATGACGATGATGATGAATATGATAATGATGACGATGATGACAACGACAATGATGATGATGATAATTATGATTTTGATGACAACGATGACGATGATGACAATGATAATGATGAAGATGATGATGTTGGTGATGATTATGTTGATGAGGATGATGAGGATGATGATGGTCATGATAAGGAAGATGACGATGAGGACAACAATGATGATGAAGATGATGATGATGATGATGGTGGTGAGGATGATAACGATGATGATCCACATGATGATGATGTCTGTAACTCTTTTTAAAAAGAAATGAGATAAAAGAATAGGTCTAACTAAATATTTAACTTTCATTATGTTTCATCATTGATGATGACGACGACGATGATGAAGACGATGACGATGCTACAGATGACGATGACGATGATATGAAGTAATTAATTTGATCTAGGTTTAATTTTAATGATGATGATGGCGATGAACATGATGATGATGATGATGACGATGATGATGAAGATGATGATGATGATGATGATGATGACGACGATGACGATGATGATGATAATTATGATTTTGATGACGATGATGATGATAATTATGATTTTGATGATAATGATGATGATGATAATTATGATTCTGATGACAACAATGACAATGATAATGATGATGATGATAATTATGATGAAGATGATGATGTTGGTGATAATTATGTTGATGAGGATGATGATGATGATGATGGTCATGATGATGAAGACGACGATGACGACGACGATGATGATGAAGATGATAATGATTATGATGATGATGATGATTATGATGTTGTTGATGATTATATATGATGAAGAAGATGATGACGATGATGATGTTGATGATGAGGAGGAGGATGGTGAGGATGATGATGATGATGATGTCTGTAACTCTTTTTAAAAAGAAATAAGATAAAAGAATAGGTCTAATTAGATATTTACCTTTCATTATAATTCATCGTTGACAATGACGACGACGATGATGAAGATGATGACGATGCTATAGACGATGATGACGATGATATGAAGCAATTAATTTGATCTAGGTTTAATTTTAATGATGATGATGGCGATGAAGATGATGATGACGATGGCGACGATGATGATAATTATGATTTTGATGATGACGACGATGATGATGATAATTATGATTTTGATGACAATGATAATGATCATGAGGATAACGATGTCATATTCATCGATTATGATGAAGATGATGATGTTGGTGATGATTATGTTGATGAGGATGATGATGATGATGATGATGATGGTCATGATGATGAAGACAACGATGACGACGATGACGATGATGAAGATGATGATGAGGGTGATTATGATGATGATGATTATGATGATGATGATGATTATGATGCTGATGATGATTATATATGATGATGATGATGATGATGATGATGATGATGTTCGTAACTCTTTTTAAAAAGAAATAAGATAAAAGAATAGGTCTAATTAAATATTTAACTTTCATTATATTTCATCGTTGACGATGACCAAAACGATGATGAAGATGATGACGATGCTACAAACGACGACGATGATGATATGAAGTAATTAATTTGATCTAGGTTTAATTTTAATGATGATGATGGCGATGAATATGATGATGACGATGATGATAATGACAACGATGATGATGAAGATGATGATGATGATGATGGTCATGATGATGAAGATGACAATGACGACGATGATGATGACGAAGATGATGATGAGGGTGATTATGTTGACGATGTCGATATTGATGGTGATGATGATGCAGACAATGATGATGAATATGAAGATGACGATGATGATGATGAGGGTGATTATGATGATGATGTTGATATTGATGGTGATGATGATGAAGACAACGATGATGAAGATGAAGATGATGATGATGATGATGATGATGATGATGAAGATGAATATGTCTGATGATTAAGATGATGATGAAGATGATGATGATGATGATGATCAACATGAGGATGGTGGTGATGGTGATGATGTTAGTAACTCTTTAAAAAAAATAAGATAAAAGAGTAGGTATAATTAAATAATTACCTTTCATTAATTATATTTCATCATCTTCTTCATCCATGTCATCGTATTCTTCATCCAAGTCATCATTTGTATCATCAGATCCAGATTCAACATTATAAGGGTTGGCCATATCATCATCAGTTATGCTCATCGTTTCATCGTCGGTATAACTTTTAGTGGCATTGTTTGCTGCATCATATGATTCAACTGTTTCTTGGAGTACATCTTCAACTGGATCATCATCATCACCTAACTCATGTTGATCATGCTCTGCATCATCATATCCTTCTTCCATAGAACCCTCTTCATTAACATTTTCTAGGTTATACTTTACCATCCTTCCCCTTGGATCATGTCTACAACAAATTACCAACCCGCTTTACCTGGAACATCTGGGTAAAATACATGTTCACATTCGCTTGGAAGAACATAGGGCTCTGTTCGTGGCTCAAACAACCTTGTGTTTATCATGGTAAATCCATTACCATGGTAAATCCATTATCATGTTCAATGATAGTTCTATCAGGATCACATTGATTCAATCATAACCTGTACCATTTGACAATGAATAGAACTACCTTAAAGGATTTAAATTCACACTGTATAATATTTTCCAAATACCCATAGTATCAATTTTCTGATACTTCTAGATGTCTTTCAGTTCTAGATGAAACATTGGTAACCTCAAAGACAGCAGATATCCCAGAATTTGATGTTTTCTTTTTTTCATCCAATTTTTTGATTCGATATCTACCTCCATTGTAGACCATAGCCTTATGGTGTTTTACCTGCAATAAGCAATACATGAAAATATTACACAACCATTCAGTCCTTATGCAGCAATACATGGAAAAGAATAACATGTACGTCAAAATGTAATTTGCAAAATAAAAGATTTAGAGGGATTGATTGATTATATGCTTTCCATTTTATCTTTTACACCATATGCCAAATCGATTTCCCTTTCTGTTAGGTTTCTATCTCCATTGCGTTGTGCTACTTTTACCAATGAAGCCACACCTTCCCATGATATTCCATGACCCGATTGTTCACATCGTTCAATCCATACCTTCATCCAATCAAGATTGTTTATGATGTATAAATGAATTGCATCCCATTCTCGACCAACTGTTTAATGACAATAACCATTAAAATGAAAGAAAGGTGTAAATATCCTGAACAAAGTATATGCTCTTAATTGAAGCAATTATAACTAGAAAATACAATTAGAATATGAACGATATAATAAATGTCCACTAGTTAATAATTAACTTTCAGATTCCTCAATCTACCTTTCCCCTTCAGCTTCTCCCCTTTAAATTTGTTATTGGAGTCCGGATCACAAATGCAACGTAAATTGAACTTTGATGCTAAAATAGGAAGATATTCACTAACATACAAAAAAATTTGGTATATTGTATATCCTTCCATCATAGAACCCTTAGCATATGCTTGTTGTCTCACCAAACCCTTCATAAATTTCAAGTGCCTCTCAACTATCCACATGGACCTTGAGTGCACAGGTCCACACAATGCAATCTCCTCAACTTGGTGTATGAGGTAGTGTTCTTGTGCATTGGAAAATGTCAATGGTAGATGCTTTTGCATTTCACACATGAGATGAGGAATTTCTCTCCTCCAATACTTTGTATCTTCTTTATGGATTTCTTTAGATGTCAACCATCTACAAGTGACGCAAACCAATAATGAAATTTAACAAAAATAAACATTAAATTACAATATATGCTGAAATAGTGCACAAAAAAACAAATATAAATTATACGGAGAATTAAAGAAACACTAAGCACATGCAAGTAATCACTAGTTACCTCATGTATTTACCAAGATTATATATAACTTGTTTGACATTGTTGTTGAAGTTGTCCGGGAGAGAGAGAGGTAGAACATAGTGTATCAATATACAAACCATGCCATTTATAAAACAAAGAGTATACAAGCAAGAAAAAAAATATACACAGTAAAATAAAAATAAATAAATTATATGGACATAACAATAATAATTACCTTAATGAAGACATGCCCATCATGTGTTTTGACCCCTGCAAAATCACCTTTTTTGGTTATCATATTCTTCAAGTTCACACAAAATCCAGTGGGAAATTTAATTTTCCGCATTACTTCTTTGATAGCATTGCTTTGTTGCTCCATAAACATCCATGGAATTCAATTTATATTAACTCATTCTCCATTGCTATGAAATTAGATGAATTCTTTCATTGCATGGTTGCTTTCTTGAATGTCTTTGCAAGCTTTCACAACTTTATCTTTCTCCCTCCTTAGCTCCAATAGTCACCATAAGGTTTCAGTAACATTCTTTTCAATAGGCATTGTATCAAACAAATGAGCAATTTTTACGTGCTCATAGTAGGGTAACCTGCTGAATTGAATAGGATAACTTTTCATTCCTCGTGGAATCCCATTAATTCCTTCATGATCACAATGGACATCATGAATATTAGTTTATAAATCAATTACATCATAAATCAGATGGAGCAACCGAATCCGGTTGGTCCGTTAGTAGTCGAATCCGACTATCATTTTAAATAATGAAATATGAATAATATATTAGATGATGATAATAATTACAAAGGAGGATCACCTTTATAGGCTTGAGCGTGAAGGGTTACACCCTTTCATATAATTAACTAATCTATTTAATAATTTATTTTATATTAGTTACATTGCCACTCCCTTTAAGGAAGCTTTGTCCTCAAAGATTAAGTATTTTTCCTAGTGTCGTTCTTCATTCCGACTCGGTGTTGGTATTAGAATCGGAAGAGGTCTCTTGTGCAGAGACTTGCACTTCCTTTCCATTGATGATTTTTTACTGTATTGTCTCATTGTTCCTACATTTATGACTAGGGGTCCAATCATCACCGCATCAACGACATATGGTTTTTCTTCTTTTTTCTATTATCAGCGTAGCTGTTATATTACTTTGATCTATTTTCCATTTCGTAGGCATATGATTGAGGTTTGTGGCATCGATTGCTGAGGGACCAAGTATCTACATAGTACCAACATTGTGTCTCTTTTTCTTGTCGATAATGGCTATCGCCTTTTGTTTTTATTCCTTCCAATTTGCGTTCTGTGGCTTTTGCTTTACGTCTTGCTACTTCTACATTAGGTATGTCATGTAACTTTAACTTTTGGAGGTGTGGTTTAAGACCCCCTAAATATTTTTTGAGTATTTGCTTGTCAGAAAACCCAATTACTCATGTTGATAAGGATTCCCATTGATGAGTGAATTCCTCAACGTTTCCTACTTATTGTTGTCTGGTAAGTTTAGTGAAAAATTCATCTTCTTTGATTCCTTGAAACCTATTAAAAAATCATTTTTGAACAAGTTCCAAGTGTAGGTAAAATTATCTCTCTTCCACCATAAGTACCAATTATAGGCGTACCCTTCCATATGCATTGACGCATATTTCACCTTCTCCTCATCAGATTGGATGTTGTAAATGTCGAAGTATGAGTCTACTTTGTTTAGCCAAGCAACGCATTGGTATTCACTCCCATTGTATTTCGACAACTCTATTTTTGCCTTAGGTGGGTGCACTTTGTAAGGACAACGTTGATTTCCTTTTGCCTTATGGTTTGATGGTGGCTCGGAACTATTGGACGATGAAAGTGACATATCTGAATTGCTTCGTTGTTGGTGGTGATTTTTAGTTTTTCTTTTCTCTACTATTTTACTTATAGCGTCTATTTTCCTGTTTAATTGTGCCTCCATATCTGGTAGTACTTGTGTTTCTATCTCTTGCTTAAGCATCGCATTGTTAATCTTTATTTCTTTTTGCAATTCTTCTCGATTCTTTGCGAGTGTTTCCTAGGTGGCAACATGAAATGAGGCATCTAGCATGTGTGGACCGCTAACATGGCCCGGACTAGGTATGAGCCTTTGTAACATCTTGATTAATGTATTATGGTTCTGTGTCATGGTGCTCATGTTCTGTGTTAAGGTGTTTATGTTTTGCGTTATGGTACTCATTTTGTCATCCACATCTTTTTGTCTTTTGTTTAGGATGTCAAGTTTGTCATTGATCCTTCTTTCTAGTACCAAAACAAGATCGTTTGAGTAATGTATTGTTATTTTACATCTTTTCCTTCAATCATTCTTGGTTATCGATAAGGGACTTGATGTCCTTCTCCATTTTTTTGATCTTCTCTTTCAGTTCCTCCATGGTTTTGGACCTTGTATGCGGAGGTGTGTATCTCCACACTATTTTGGCTAATAATATATTAATTAATTAATTTATTATTATTATTATTATTATTATTATTATATTTATAAACTATATATATATATATATATATTTCCAAATATTATAATATTATTTATATTATAATAAATACAATATTTGATTTTTTTAAATATATTATAATTAATATATTACAATATTATATTATAATATAATATAATATATATATATATATATATAAGTTGCAGGTTTAGGAGGAGGAGGTGGAGCGATGGCTTGGTTGAGGTGGTCGCTGTGGAGGACAACGCAGAGGTGATGATTGGAGAGGAAGGCTTGTGGTGAAGACGACAGAGGCGTGTGTAGGGAGTGGGAGGAGATTCAAATGGGAGTGAAGGAGTGTCGGCGTGGAGCAGGTGGTTGGAGCGCATGTGGGTGATAGCCCGTGGGGGTGTAGTGCGCGGGATGAATATTGGAGCAGTTGGGGAATGGGGGTGGAACACGCAGGAGCCGCGAGGGGAAGGGTGAGGAGTGGAGCTGGGAGGAGAGTTTGAAGTGCGTGAGGGTGAAGGGTGCAGTAGAGTGGCGTGCAGGTGATGTGGGGGGATTGGAATGTGCGTGGGAGGATAAGACTAGAGCAGCAGAGGTGTGATAAGGGATCGTTGTTGGGAAACATCGAAGAAGGGATGTATAAGGGTGGCAGGAAAGGAGATGGAGGTGCTGAGGAAGAGTGAGGATTAGGGTGTGATGGGAGAAAGAGTGTGCAGAGAGTTTTTTTTTTGTTTTTTTTTAATGTGAGTGTTTGATGAGACATGTGAGAGGAAGAGGTGGTGTGAGATGAGCCAAAAGGAGCCCAAGTGGGAGAAGACAAATCTGAGCTTGGTGCTGGAGGAGCCGAATCCTAGCTCAGGTCGAACGAGCCAAATCCGAGCTCTGATACCAAATGGAGCAACCAAATCTGGTTGGTCCATTAGTAGTCGAATCTAAATATCATTTTAAATAATGAAACATGAATAATATATTAGATGATGATAATAATTACAAATGAGGCTCTCCTTTATAGGCTTGAGCGTGAAGGGTTACACCCTTTCATATAATTAACTAATCTATTTAATAATTTATTTTATATTCGTTACATAAAATATGACCACTACAGTAAACAACTCACAATAAAAATTAAAATACATAACAATTCATATACGATGATCCATACATACCATGATGACGATTTATTTTGTATTGCATCTTTCAAAGGTGAGGTGTCATTCTGCATGGTTTTAATGCAGTCTCCTGCTTCCCATTAAAATATTTTTTTTAGTTGTTCTATACCTGTGATTCTTAGAGAGGAAATGCCTATACTCATCAAACACCTCCTTTCTTAAGCTTTTTGAATGACGAGATTTTATTTTAGGACCACAAACTGGACATGCAAATTTACCCTTTGTCTGAAGACCTATAATATTTAGATATGGAATATCTATGTCAAATATATTCATATATAAACTATTCTAACTACTCCATATAATTAAATGCAATTAAAGTGGAACTTAAAATTACAAACGACAAAATGAAGTTAACCCAGGGGCATAATGTATTGTCCATACAACCATTGCATGAGATTGAAATTTCCTTTGTCATATTGGTCTAGATACATCATACATAGTGATTCCATTCCATAACTTTAGTAGCTCATCTATAAGAGGTTCGATGTATACATTCATATCTTTGACTTGGAACTTACCTGATTGATTTGAAGTACATTTAAAATATATCATTATGAGAACCATTAAGATATATAAACCATGCACAAGAGTAAAATAATAGATATATATATGAAATTAGGAAACATAATACGACAAATGAGATGCCACAACAACATTATAATTAAAATAGATGTAGACAAAAAAACCTAGAATAATCATCGACAGCATTATGTGCTCCCTCTTTATTGACAACCATGGAGGAATGTTATTGTTGATAACAAAAATAGGCCACACTGTGTAAATGGATTTCATCTGTGCAAATGGATTACCGCCATCTGCTGCCAAAGAAATCCTAATATTATGTGGTTCTTCTTTAAAGTGAGGACACTTTTCCTCCATATCTCTAAAAGCATAACCATCTGCAGGAATTCAGATAACATCATCTTGACTTCTGTTCCTGGCATGGTAATCCATAAATTGCACTATGTTTTTGCACCTGAACAGTTGTTGCAAACGTGGAATGATGGGAATATAACGAAGAACTTTCTGAGGAACCTTTTTTGTTACTTTATCTGTATGATATCTACATACATGACATTCCAGACATTCTGTTTCAAATTCATGCTGATTATAATATATAACATGGTCATCTGGCAATGCATGAATTGCTTCATAATGCATTCCAATCTCTTTCATGATGGAAGATAAATCTCGATATGTGCGAGGTAAAATATTTGATGGTGGTAACAAAAATTTAGCTATCAAGCAACAAATTTTTTTTTATAAAATAGTTAATGTAATAAATAAATAATATTAACAAAACACGCTCCATCCATATGATGATAAATAATGAGTTAACAATACAATTATTAGAGGAATACAGATAAACTTTATCACAATCCTATATATGTGATGGATTATTTTACATACCTTAGCATTTGTGTGATTACAATGTTTAAAATACCATTCATAACCTTCAAGTTCATTATCAACAATACAACAGAGAGAAGATTTGTTTTGTAGCCTTCATAAAGGGGTTCATATTCCTTATCGAGAAGAGGTATATCATGAACATCATCCAAGTCATCATCATTTTCATTATCAACATCATCGTCATAATCCATTCTAACATTAAATGAATCATGGATCAATGTATGTGTACCATCATCTTCAATTACATTGTCAATATGATCATTCACTTGTTCTCCATTAAACATACACGTTCCATGATCCTGATCCTGAACTTGTTCTGAAAGCACTTCCCCTGGACAATATGTTGTAGGGTGTCTTTCCTTTAATATAAATACATCGAAACATCA
The DNA here is from genome assembly GCA_001517045.1 of Pseudotsuga menziesii. Taxonomy (NCBI): domain Eukaryota; kingdom Viridiplantae; phylum Streptophyta; class Pinopsida; order Pinales; family Pinaceae; genus Pseudotsuga; species Pseudotsuga menziesii. The sequence continues at coordinate 619,490 of LPNX010660664.1, forward strand.
ATAGATATACATTAATATATGAAAAATAAAAATAATACATACAATTACCAAAACAAAGAATATAATAAACTTTATAATGCTAAACCTGCAAATGGACGATATTTGTTCCCCCCCTCAGCATGTCCATGTTCCTTGCAATGTTTTGTGTCTGTTGAGATCAATAATCTTCTCCTCTTAAATCCCTTGCATTGAGTACATGAAAAATAACATTTTCCATCACCCCTTCATTTCGCTACATCCCATAGTCTAGAAAGAAATTGTCAGTTGTCTTTGTTTGGATCTGGAATATTTCTATTTGACATTTTGTCACAAACTTCATGAATGAATATAACTGGTTTTCTTAAAAAATCAAGTTCCATGCATCAACATTTTTTCAAACAGAGAGAAGAAGAATAAAAAAAATCCCGGAAAACTATCTGTCGAAGAAAAAAAAATTCCCACAACCACCCGTTGAAGAATAAAACAATTCCTGAAAACGTCCATCGAGGAACAAATAATTTTCACAAATCATCCACCAAGGAACAAATAATTTTGCAAATCATCTGTCACTTCTACAATAAACATGTTGAAATGTTTAAAAAAAATTATATTTATAATGGCCCAGCGTCAGGTACGTCGGATATTCGACACCTTGAACATAGTTACCATTGAAAATGTGGGACCAAAAATTTCAGATCTTTCAAATCTTACATTATTTGTTTTTTTAAAAACCTACACATACCGTCAGATATTCGACACTATTGGGTCAAAAAACCGAAACTCTCAGGTCTGATATTCGACACTCCCGGGTTGACATACCGTCGAATAATCGACACTATACCATTGGATATTTGACACTCCAGCGTCGGATATTTGACACTCTGGTGAGTCAAATATCCAATGCCTTATGTGTCGGATATTTGATGGCACTATTAAACTTTCATGATCGGTGTTCTTCTTAATGATTGCTTTCCGACACATCCGTACGAAATGTCAGATTTTGATGTCGGATTTCGGGTTCAAATCCTATTGTGAATCCCTTATGTTTCATCCATAAACCCTCATGTTTCACCCATAAGACCTTGAAGTTCATCAAACTAAGGTATAATTGTTGCTGATATTAAATGAATCAAATTTTGTATTTTTTAAAGCATTTAAATCTAAATCAATGAAATTACATAATTTTCTAACTTCCCGTAAATGATCCTAGATTTGGATATTTGTAGGATAACTAGGATTTATTTGAAACACTCAGAAGAATCCTTGATGTCGAAGGATGGATTAATTACTAATAGCTTCATGAAATAGTTTTCATAGGTGTCAAGCCAACGCTGGTCAAAGACAACCACCTACGCTTCCATGAAGCATAAAAATAGGGTTGTTTCGATTTTGCAAATATTTTCTCCTATTTTAGTGGATATGGAGGACATGCTCAGGGACAATGGAAAGATGTCATTATGATTTAGCAGGATTGTATCATTTTCAGTTTTAAAACAAATAGTATAAATATCTGAACGTTTCTATGTAATTGCATTCCGACGAATATGAACATCTATGTTTTGCAATAAAAATTTCAGACTTCAAATAGTTGTGTGTGTGCTTGTTTTTACATGTTGTGGAATAATTTTAACTGTTCAGAGTTCTATAACTCACCTGTGTGTGTGAGCGAAGAAGTGGAGGGCCCACTCTGCCAATCCTGAACAGTAATTTATTTGTTGTGTATTGGTATTTTTTCCATGTTTCATGTAGTTTTCAATTAAAAACTTCAAACTGCATTTTACAATCCAATCTCAGTTAGTGTAATGCAAGTAGGTTTTTACTTAGTTAGCTATGTGATGCATGTGGGTTTTCATTAGTTGACAATAGCATATGTTTTGTAATTACTGTAGATTGTTCCATTTCCATTTTTTATTATAGAATATATTCATTTGTTGAAGAAATCAAATACATTGTGAACTGACTTCTTGTAAAAGAATTCAATGTCTTATGTTTTCAACAATGTAGTAATGATGTAGATTTTTATGTTTTTGATATTTTTTTATAATATTTCATGTTTTAGATGTTGATAATTTTAATAATGCTAATGAATATAGTTTCTATAAGGGAGTTTGGTAGTTTTGAGCTTACAGCATTCAAATAATATTAGGTTCATTTCTAAATCATAGTGTGTTTTAAACTATTCTAGTTCTAAGTCCATAGATTTTGGATGTGCTTCTAAGTATTAGGATTTTAGATTGACAATTCAAATTTAAGCTATGATTTACAACAGTAGATTAGGCCAACACCATGAATAAAAGAGAAGTATATTTTTGGAACCCTATGTACAATCAAGCCATGACAGGTGAGCAGATGGATGAATGAGTGTAACATGAACAAGAAGACATGACACTATTTAATGATGATGTTGTGTATACAATTCTTATAGTGACAGTATAATAATAGAGCATATACATACATTGATAAATGACACCATGGTGAGCAGTTCTTGTATAATGTTAAATATTTGATGCTGAGAATACGATGCTACTATGTTTTTATGAGCATAATGAACATGAACATGAGAAGACGATGATACTATGTTTTTTAATTGGCTTAATGAACTATATCTTTGTATATATGGTAAATTATATATGATATATATGCTGGAGATCTAATCACACTTGGAATTTAAATGAGTTATTATGTCTTACACCATATCCACAGAGAGTAAAAGGAAAGGAAATATATGGGAGCGCATCGAACATGCAGCCATATGATGATCTGACTAACATCTCCAACCATATATAAGAAGAGAAAATAATGGTCAACGCACCTAATATTGAAAAGAACCACCAGGGATAGGAGAGGAGACATCCACCATGGAAAGATTCAACAATATCTTAGTGGAGTTTTCCACCCCATAGGTCAGTCATGTACTAAGCATCCTCTGCGTAGTATAATTATAGTAATTGTGCTCTTATTGATGTGGTTAACCCTAATATATGACTACTAGATATTAACCAGGTGATATTAGAGTCAATTAATACCATATTAAATATATGATGTTGAGAAGACGATGCTATCCCTATCTATCTGGATCTTGGTGATAAGGAGGAAAGAGAAACAGTCTATTAATATGGGCATCTGAGGACGAATCCAATATTAAATTTAGTGGACAAATATTTATGAATGCTTGAAATCACATAATAAGAGCGTATAACTATGAATTCTAACTCAATATATACTTATTCAAGCATGAAAGAAAACATAATGAAAAGGAATAAAAAGTAACACATTGACATAAAGAAATGATAGTACAGACTATAAAAAGAACAACACCAGAATCTATGGTAGAAAAACTTGCTTGGATTTGTAATATTTATTAATATTGAAGCCTCTCTTACAAAAATATATTTTTTCATGGGTTCCAACCCTCATTACATTACAAAATCTTGTTTTTATAACTCAAAATCGCTCCTTGAGATGATAAATAACTCTAAAAATAGGCATTTGTAACTTCCTTATTACATCTGTCAATTAACACCTAACAAACTAATTCTCTTAATTAGTTGGAAAATCTATTAAATTTATTCTAGATATGATTGTCATCAATGTAGCTTGGGCCTTGAGATGAACTTCTTCATTGATGTAATTTGTATTTCATCTTGCCAAATTTTTCTATGGTTTTGCACTAGTCTCTAGATGGAAGCTCTAGTCTTGCCATCTTTTAGCTAACACACTCAACTCCACATGGTCCACATAAGAAATAGGTGGCAATTGAGCACCAATTTTCTTGAATGTATTTACTAACTCAAAATCGACTACCAGTTTTTCAATTATAGATTTTCCACTGAGGCATTGAGTCATATCCTCAAACCTTTTATGATATAATCTGGATTTAACCAACATGGCTTGATATCTTTTCTGAGAAATTAACTTTCCATCTTCTTCCCAAAAAGGAGGCAAGCCCTTCTGAAATAATTCAACAAATGCACCTTTGAAATTTTTTACTTGACACAGCATTATATCTATATTTCCTTGAAATGTTTCAATATGATGATGCTTTCCACAACCTTTCTAGACCAAGTGATTACTGCAATCCTATCTTTAATTCCCATTGTTCTTAATTTTTCTTCAGACAAATTGTTAAGGAAATTTATTGTGTTCTTAGTTGTATCTACAGGTTTCTTGTTCAAGGATTCCTTCACAGCTATACAACTTTGTCTAGCTACATTAATCACCATTTCCTTATCCTAATTATAATTTAAGTAATTCAGTATCCGTGTTTCCTCTAAAATGATCATATCCCAAAGGATATGTCTAGCACCCTATACTGGCAGTTGACCTTTCAATTGTTTGGCCAACTTATCATGCATGTCTAACAACTCCTTATTTTTGTTTTCAAATAGTTTTCTCTCTTCCTCTTTCTTTTGTAATGCCTCAACCAAGTTCTAATTTTGAGTCTTTAAGCTCATTATTTCTTTGTCTCTTAGGCTAACCTATGACATAGTGTAAACAAGGGCTTCAATGTTTGTTTATGTACTTGGTTGTTTTGTTTGTCCTGGTTCCTTTTTAATTCTCTCTTCTTTTTCTTTCTCTAAAACCAATTGGTTTGCATTTAAGACATCTATTTTTGCAGTAAGGAAACCTTTTTCCTTCTCCCATTAGTTGTGTTCCACTAGTACAAAATGAGATATAAGTGACTATGTGACTAAAAACATTAGTCACCACAAATTTTTCAAGGGATAAACTACTAAAAATGAGCAATTCTAAGTGAGCCAACTAAAAAAGACTAAGATAAATGACTAATTTAGTTATGGGAAAAAATATACGACTAAATAAAAAGTGACTAAAAGAAAAATGACTAACATAAATGACTAATTTAGTCACAAGAATACAAATATGAATAACTAATGATTACTAAGAATATGAATTAGTCATTTATGTTAGTAATTTTTAGTTATGGCACCCCAACAATAGAAAATTACAAATTTGACAATGAAATTGTACAATTTACTGAATTCTAACACTCCAAATAGATTCAAGGGGTCTCGAAATCCATATGTAGTGTTAAAATTCAGTAAAATTATAACACTCGTGTAGATTTATTCATGAATGACCTCCTGTGTCACTTAACAAAATTTTCTTATTTCAAGACATCTAATTCACAGGGAAAGTCGAGTTTCAGACATTCGTTATTTCCCTCTTTGTGCATTGTCGTGTCTTTTTTTTTATACCATCGCATTTGGCTCATCACATTGGCTATGCACGTATCTCATTTGACACAAATCGTCATCATTTGACCCTTTTGATAGTCGATTGAAGTTTCGACATGAAAGAGTCTTTTATGTCTTATAGTCAAATTTACCAAGTTTATGTCCTCCATTAATTCATTGGTTTTACATGTTTTTTAGTCTTCTCATCATGACTATGTTCAGAATGTCCAAAATTTTCCCTCAGTACCTATTTGCAGAAAAAGCCAATGGCCCTTTTTTTAAACAAAAAAAGAACCCTAGCGCTCTCTTGCCATGTCTAAAACATCAATACATCTATAAATATTATTTCAAATTATGCAATTTCCATGATAAGTCCCCAAGTCTACCCTCCTCTCTCTATAGGTGAAACTGGAATGACTCCAATGCCTAAAATTTGAAAGCGGTGGTGTTGTTGCTACCATGATTGCATCAAGTTTAGTATCCATAAATCACAGTTAATTTTCACGTTATCCTAACAGGTTCAAGCATTCAAACAGGAGGTCTATTAAATTTCTATCCACATAATTCCTTGTACTAGTATAAATTCTCATCCTGTCGCCACTGATCTACTTGTTTTGTCATGTTGTCACCCCATCTAGGGAGTTGATTTATAGTATTATAATATATATAATTAATATTTTTATTTCCATGGAAAAATAACTATACTTAAAAATGTATATGAGTGATTGTCACAAATCCTACATCAAGATAGTCCAAAGACAACCATAAAAAACAAGATAGTCAAGTTGGAAAGACACCAAAAAGGACCACATAGTAGCTCTGACACCAGAAAGAAACCATACCACAAAATCTTGAACCACATATTGGCTGCAAATTAGACCAACCACCACCACAGAACAATGACCGATGCATCATCAGAAAAAAATTTGATGGGCAATATATATAATTAATATATAATATACAATATGTAATATATAAATAATTTGTAGATACTAACCTCAAATATATAAAAACAATTTGTAGATACTAACCTCAAATATTTTATGATTTTGTACAATGAGAACATTAATTTTGGGTTCATCGATCATTTTCCACATCATCATTATTGTCACCATAAAATATCCTACAAAGATAGTGAACATGCTAAGTATACATCATATATTTCATGTCTTCAATTTATGTTAGTCTCAACACCATTGGGCCATAGCATTATGTGGGACCAATTATAACCCTTTTTTTTTGTAAATAAAAGACATTGTATTACAACAGAAAGGATTAATTACATCACAAGGAAAATGCTAAGACAGATCAGCTGACAGAGAGGTGCTTAGTGAAACCGCACTAGACAAGGTCAGTCCTACTGAATGGACAGGTAGAAATCCCAAAACCCAAAAAAGAAACAATTGAATGCATCTACCAACTACTAAATGCCCATTACAAAAAGGAATGACAAGGACGAGAGTCCACCCATCATTACATAATCAAAATATAGGAAGAGAAAAAATGAAGCCTCAAAGGAGAAAGCTACCTGGACTCAGAACCTATTAATACCAGGGATACCCCTAAAGGCACCTGTAGAAGGGGTAGCACCAACAAACATACTTTGATTACCAAGAGCCAACGAGGATCTCACCTTTCTGTCACTATGCACAATGTTTCTACTGGACACCTTTGCACAAGTTCAAGCAATCTCCAGTTGCCCTATATTCCTCGGGAAAAGAGGAATGCCCAAGCTTCCAGCCACCACATCTAAATTCTTGTGAATCATATGGAATTACTCATTATGCTCTTTCCACACATGCACAGGTTCCTCATCACCTTGCTGCTTCACTTCCCGAACTACCAAAAAGTGCCCGACTAGCTGCATGTTAACCCAATACTGCATTAACATACAGTCATACACAAAGGCACAACCCACTGTATTCCTTGGATCAATTAGCCAGTCAACCACCTCCTTATGCAACTCCTCGATGGGATTCGCCTTCACCTCCTCCCACAGGTTCCCAACAAATTTATCGATTTCCAACCGAATGGCCAAAGGAACATGATCTTTATAGGAATCAGTAGCCTCTTGGGCATGCAATTGGGTACACGCAGCAGAGCGTTTCTCCTCTTTATGTCGAAGGAGCTCCTTTCCTTTACCAACCAAACCAACGAAAGCCTACCCTAGAATCCCCTCCTGCCATAAATACCATGTGGGAGCCATGAAAACCAACCCACCCACACTACCACCTCCTACTACATAGAGAAAATACACCACTCTGCAAGCAAGCTCTTGGACTCGCACAGACCCAAAACCCAAATTACAACAGATAACTAGGCCACAGTGGATAGTAGTGGAGGGTGGAGGAACATACCTAGGATAAAAAGAGGGGGCTGTCATCATTTTCAAATCCATCCTGTACCTTGTATACCTCACCCCAATCATTTTTTCGACATCCTGCATACTAAAACAACTAACTGCCATCCTTTTCAAATTTAAATAACATATCGTTGCTTCAAGTTCTTCCAGACTCCCCCATCCCATCACACTTAAAACCATACTTGGACACACCCTCCCAAGCCTTCCTTAACCTTTCTAAGACCTTAGGCCACGTGATCTCACATGTTAGCATGACATGAAATCCTGGGTTGGCTCACACCCTCTATCCTCCACATGATTCCTATCTTCAACACGTACTAGTGGAGGTCACATCGCAAATTCACAATCCACCACATGTCGACATATTTGGGACCAATATTCAAGGTGGAAATATTCTAAAGGACCCCTCCGATGCCCCATCCCCCTGTCCATGCCAGCATTAGCAAGCACATCTGCCACATTGTTAGCATCATGATGAACGTGTCCAGAGGACACCATCAGATATCTGTCGAACAAAATTTTAAGGTGTTCCAACCGAATTGCAAGACACCAATAGGCAGATATTTTCTTTGATGCCTTCCTGTTTTCCAGTCCCTTCACCATCTGGATCAAGATGTTGGTGTCACCTTCAATTATTGCGGGAAACTAGCCACCATCTCTCAGGCATTCAAAACCCCCTATCAGTCCCTCTAATTCCATAGAGTTGTTAGTGTCAAATCCAATGGCTCCCAAATAAATTGCTATCACTGAGCCATTCACATCTCTGCAGACACCACCATATCTAGCAAGCCCCAGATTTCCCCTAGAGGCACCATCAAAATTGAGTTTGAAAACCCTTGTTGGGGACGGGGACCAGAGTGATGAGCTGGCAAGTTTGCAGAACATCACTTTGCTCCAGAAACCATCCAACTGGGATTTGTCAATACCCTAGTTCACTGCAACATGGCATTCTTTCTTCAGGATGATCTTATCCTCTTCATCCCATTGACTACTGTGGATCAAGGAGAGAAGGTTATCCCGAAGAATCATCCATACATCATCCACATTCTTCTTTATGTCCCTGAATATCCTACTATTCATTTCTTTCCAAATACACCACATAACCATTCCAGGAAAATCCTCTCATAGGGAGCGAATGATCCCATTTTTGAAAGCCTTGGGGTGACATTCTCTAAGATTTTTAGTAGGGAACCCCCAAAATATATCACTCCTTCTGAAGTCCAAATCCACTTTGTCCCAAATGGAATCCATAAAGATGCAGCTATCTAGGAGGTGACCCATGGCTTCTTCTTCCTAGAATCACTAAGGACACAAAGAAGGGCCTAGGAAACCATGCTTCTTAAGGTTTTCTCCAGTTAGAATACAACCTTTGGCAACCAACCAAGAAAATGTGGCCACCTTCGGCCATAGGTTGGTGACCCAAATTTTTTTCCAAATCTCATTCCCTTCCTCATTACTGTGGATCTTGATGTTATAAGCTTCCTTGATACTAAAGGCTCCCTTCTCGGCATAGCCCTTGTCACATGCCCCAATTTTGAAAAAACCATTTTATATTATTTGAGGAACATTATGTTAAATTTTATGCTAAGTTGTAATTAATGACCAGTGGGGTCAAGAATATTTAATGTAAATTCAGAATATTGTATTTATAAATAAATAAATGAGGAGACAACATCTTAGGAGAGCTGTTAAAAGAGTGTTTACTGGTCAAATTGGTGGAGGAGACTAGGTGGAGAGCAAACTAACATGTGGCAACATCCTCAAACCACTTCCGCCTGTTGCAGGTGGAAACCTCCCTATATTTGTGGCCATGTTTCCCCAAGAAAGTGGAATTAGAGCAGGTGGCTCAATTAATGATAACTGACCCAGAAGACCTAGGCACCTTTATAAAAATTCCCATTGAAGAGAGCTGAGGCTGCTCATTCTAGAGAAGTGATCATTGAGGGTGAATGAATTTACTTCAGAGAAATTCAATGGAGGGGAAACTAGAAAGTGTTTGAGGGGATAACTACTAATTGATCTAGTTGCAGCTTTAAGTTGATGATCATACTGCTGAGAGCAGATTGTTTTACTGAGGTATTGAACTAGTCAGGTGACAGACGGTTCCACAGTTGCATTTTCCACTTAGTTCTTAGCTAAGAAGACCAGGAACAGGCTCGAGGGTCCTAATGAAGCGTTGTTTGAGCGCTCTCCAGGAGATTGGTAGGGAGGAATAGCCTCCTAAAGCTATTGTCATCTTGTCCTCAACAGGTTCTATGTTATTTTATTTTACTGTCTGAGTTAAATAAATCTTAGTCTATCTGCTACATGAATGTTCAATTTCAGATTTTGAGAAATGTTAGATTTAGTATTCTTATTCGATTATTTATAGCAATGAAAATGGTTTAGAGAAATAATGAAATAGAATGAAATTAAATTTCTAAGATGTGTTTTTCCACACCTGGAAACTAGGTCATACTCTAGCACAGTTAAAATGCTTTAAGTAAATGAAAGAATTCTTAAGAGAATGAAAATAGTAGATATGATTTTGTATCTGTAGATAGCAGAGTAATATTTATTTCAGTGTTTAAAATGCAATGAAAAAACAATGTTATTCTTGAAAATAAAACGTATTTATAAATCTTTTATCAGTAAATCAAATACTTCATTGACAGGTTAAGGAAATAACACTCCACATGTGAAAGTAAAACTGGAACAAATGAGAACAGAGCTCAAATAATTAAATAAAATAAAAAAAATTACACAAGGGTCCTTTCCAATAAACCCTAACTAATATACTTTCTGGACTGATAGTGTAAAACCTATGAATTTTACATTATGACTGTTCCACAGTCTTCATCTTAAAACTATTTACTTATAAATGTTTATCATTAACAGTAAATTACTTAACTGACAGATGAAGAAGAAAAACCCTATTTACAGTATTATCATTTAAAAGATCGATTAGAACAAACTAGAGTAAACAAAACATGAGTCATTTAAAAACCATGAGTACAGGTAAAACCCTTTTTATCTTAAAACCAGAGTATTATATTATCAAGCCGTAATGCTGAAATCTCTTTTACATAACCAAGGAAACTACATACATATCATGGCTTAAGAGCCAAAGCTACCTAGAAACATGAAAGGGTTTTAAAAACTAAAACTAAGTAATAACCAAAAACTAAGCATTTAAACCATTGAAGGAACCCAAGCCATGCTTCCTTCCAACCAGGGATGATTTTAAGGAACCATACTTATTTAAAAGTGTATAAATGTTGGCAAATATTACCAATTCTTAAAACACCAACTGTAAAATGATTGCCGATATTTTTCAAAAAATATTTTAATTTCCAAGGATTTTATATCGTTTATATAATAATTTGGCAATTTTTAGGGTGAAAAAAATTTACCCCATTAAAATTGGGCAAAACAGGGCTTCAAAAAATGCAAAATGGCAAATCTTTTTTGGTAGAAAAACATGGAAAAATAGCCCACTGGGCTAAAATTCTCCCCTAAAATTATCCCTGCTTCCAACAGTAAACTCCTTCCAACAATCATTGCAAATAGGGAGATGCCACGACAAGACTGGGGCTTACCCATTTGCAAGCCATGAAGTTAACCAACGCTGGAGGGGTTTCCTTCAAGTCTAAAGCCATGACTGTAACTTGCAAGAACAAGACCAAATTTGATAGTTAGGAATTTTATTCATTGTATTAAAATCTTATCTAGAAAGTATTGAAAGGGATGAGTGTAGGGTAACCTTATTACCTGCAGATAAGAAGTTTGGAGCCAAGAAGGATATTAGACCAGTTCGAGTAAACTGCACCAGAAAGCAACCCAACCCTCATGCCAATCCTGTGACAGAGGCAGTGAGGTTATTATTCTAGATTCCACCGATGCTGGAGCAAGCCACGAGTAGAGACAAAGGTAACACTTCTTTCCAGTTCTCAAGATACTGACAGAGTTAAGAAACCACTATCACTGTGTTCCAATAACACACAGAATAAACTAATGTTACCAACTACAAATCCCTTAACACTTGTGCGAGAATGCATTAACATACTGCTTACATCAAAGCCAACAAACAATGAAACAATGGGCCTCTCATGGCCGAGAAGAAACTTTCACAGCGCAGAGCCAAACCCTCGAAGGTTAATGAAGAGCGTAGGGTTTCTATGTGAGTTTTTAAATCAACCAATGCATGGTGGAGACTCATCCACGTACCCGTCGAAGATTTTAATCAAAAGTGGGTCGATCCCTATAGTCAAACCTACACTGTAGGGTGAAAACACATATCATTGCCAATCATATATACTATGCAGCTAATAATATTATTTTGTATTAAATCAATTCTTATCATTTGCATTTTGATAACATTACAATCAATCAATTGTAAAAGCGTATATATATATATATATATATATATATATATATATATCGTTATCATTTGCATTTTGATAACATTAAAATAAATCATGTGTAAAAGTATATATGTTGTGATCAATATTGGAGTTTATGCCTTTGACCTATAGTCAGTAACACTTCTAATTGCTCTTCATACAAACCTTGTGTTAAATGATTGATACTATGTTTTAGAACTAGTGTTAAGTAAAAACAAAGCTGGTAAGGTAAATTATTTATAGTTTAACTTTATAGAGGTGGTTGTTAGGTAGTATTTCTACCCTAGTATAATTCTTACAATGGCATAAGGTCAAAATTGCGATGGTTTAAACCCTTGTTAGGGGTTAGTGTCATTGTTGTATTCTATGAAGGACCAAGCTTATATTAAATCAAATCCGTAATTAGACTACACCATGGTAATTACAAGTAGTAAGACTACCTAAGGATAAAGGTAAAATTACTTAGTAACAATATTAGAGATATGGTAATGTAATATTACAATAACACATGTGACATGGGGATAACCTGAAAATCCAAATTTATAGCTTGATGACTAGTAGTGCAAGTAGACAATCATAACTATATACAAATAAATAGATTGATGCTCATCACTGCTAAAGAAGAGTTAAATGTAATCTATTTGTAAACTTTTCTTTGAGGATCATAGGATTATATTCATGCTTTCAAAACAGTACATGGAGTATTAAACGTATCAATAGCAGTAAAAACATACTACAATAAAAGTGTTGCTATGTTAAATTTTCAGCCCTATGTTCATCAATAGATTCTGTAAGTGGATAGGTATGATAACAATAGAAAGAAACTTAAATAAAACTCATTCTGGAAAAAGTCACTAAGTATGTTAAGGATATTTATCTTTATGACTAACTTAAAATACTGACATAGATCCAAAAACAGCAAAGGAAGTTACTTTACCTCATCATAGCCTTGCTTTCTATTAATTAATTTATGCTCTAGCATTTTAATATGCTAAATAAGTACTTCTTTACTTAACACAAAAATAAACTCCTACTTGTTCAAAAATTTACCTGTTGAAACTGTAAGAACTAGAAATCCAGCTGAGTTAGCAGTTGCTAAGTAAGCCCCAGTTTAGAACATAGCTTATCACCTACTTTACAAAAGTAAATCATCAGTTTAGCTAGAAGCAACTGAATGCAAGTCATTTTTATAACTTATCAAAATTAAAATGGTATTAGTTTTTATGTGTTTGAAGTTTAATCACAACATATTGTTAACTGTTTCATTTTCCGCTAACCGCTAGCAGTTATTAAACTTCGACTCCAAACATTTTATAATACTTAAAAAAAAAAAAATTGTGAAATTTGGGGATATGACATGTGGTATCAGAGCACAAGGTTCAAACACTAGGCATTGATGAAGCTCAACTTGCTTATATGAAACAGTGAATTTAAATCAGTTTGATGATGTTGTTTTCTTTTAATGTTATCAATAGAGAAATTTGTTTCTGAGTTTAACAACAGGTATGGAAAGACTAGAGTAATATGCGGAAGAGGAATCTCCCTATAATGAACAAGAAAATTTACAAAGAGAACCTATACAAGAAGACATAACCACTAATTCCTTGAAACTTTTACAAACAGTAAAAGAATTAAAATATGAAATGGAATCTGTTAAAAAAGAAAATGAGAGGATTCTGAGAGCTCAGGAGGAGTTGAATCAGATCCCAACAGAAATATTTCATACCGAGGGAAGGGGTAAAAGAGCTGATTCAGAAGATATAAGTTACCAACATAAGTATAAAAATACTAAACAGACTAAAAATAAAAGCAACTCATCTTCCGAAGTATTTGGTGATCAACGTAATTCTCATTCTACTAGTGATAGTAGCGAGGATAACCAACATACTAGAAAAAGAAAATATAAACCTTATGAAGAAATTTATGGAGAGTTTAAAAAGATCAAGCCACCAACATTCAATGGAGAAACTGAAGAGGGGGAGGAAGCAGAATCCTGGTTATCTAGGATGAAGAAGTACTTCCAGATTTATAACTATTCTAACCAATTAAAGGCTAGAATGGCTATCTATAATCTTTCAGGGAAAGTGTATATATGGTGGGAATATTTAAAGAGAGTGAAAGGAATAAGATAGAAGAACATAAATTGGAGTACCTTCAAGAAATACTTTAAAAAGAAATTTTTATCTGAACAGTACTATGAAGAAAGGGCTAAAGAATTCTATGAGCTAAAACTAGGTACAATGACTATGAAAGATTTGAATAGTAAGTTTTTAAGTCTGCTTAGGTATGTTCCATACCTTGTGGATGAAAAACCGAAGGTACAATGGTTTCTCAACTGTCTACCTTATCACATAAAGGATAGGATTGAGTATGACAATCCAAAAATCTTGAAGAAGCTATGAGGAAAGCCAATTTATATTATGAAGAGAATTAGAAAAAGGAGACTATGGTCAACTGGAAGGCCAAAAAGAATAATAATTATGATCAAAACAAGAAAAATTTTGTGCCCAATCAAAATTCTAAAAATAATAAGGCCAGAAATTTTTCTAATAAGAATTTCCAGGGGAATAAGAATAATTCACAGAACAATCAGAACAATCAAAAGAGTAAAGAGTTTGCTAATAATCATAGTAATTATACAAAGAACTTTGAATGAAAAGAACCTATAAAGTGTTGGGAGTGTAATGGCCCACATTGTGCCTCAATCTGTCCTAATCGGAGAAAGACTGTCAGTAATATCCATACAATACAGGAGGAGATGATTGTTGGAGATTTAGCAAGGACTATGCCCAGGATCAATGCAGCTTTGGAGAATCGGCAAGCAAACTATCAAACTTCCATGGTGGACGTAGAAGGTAAGATAAACCAAACACCCATAGCTATTTTAATTGATTTAGGAGCTAGTTTAAGTTATATTTCACCTAATTTGGTAGAAAACTGTAAACTGCCTGTTGAAAAGTTTGTAAGTTCTTGGTTGGTTCAGTTAGCTACTGGTGCAAAGAGGAAGGTAACTGGTTTTGTAAAGAATTGTGAAGTAATTATGGATCAATTTGAAACTTTTGTAAATCTTAATGTATTGCCTCTGGGTTCATACGACATACTAATCGATATGGATTGGTTAGAGCAGCATAGGGTGATCTTAAACTGCTATGACAAAACCTTTACTTGTATAAATAAATATGGAAAACCAATAAGCGTAAAGGGAATCCCTAGAAAAAAAACCCTAAGAAAAATTTATGCTCTGCATCTTAAGAGAGTTGTTAGGAAAGGTTGTAAGGCTTATGCAGTAAAAGTAACTAATGAGAAAAATTTAAACAATATAGATAAACTAAAATTAGAAGATATATCGGTTTTAAAAGAGTATGCCGATGTATTTCCAGAAGAAATTCTAGGACTACCTCCGAAAAGGGAATTAGATTTTACCATTGAGCTGGTACCTGGTGCAATACCTAGCTCAAAGGCCCCATATCGGATGAATATACTTGAACTTGATGAACTTAAGTCACAATTAAAAGAACTTATTGACAAGAAATGCATTCGACCCAGTGTGTCTCCCTAGGGGGCATGTGTCATTTTTGTTAAGAAAAAAGGACGGGACTCTATGACTTTGCATAGATTATCATCAGTTAAATAAGATGACTATTAAAAATAGATACCCGTTACCTCGCATAGATGATCTATTTGATCAACTACGTGGAACCACGGTGTTTTCAAAAATTGATTTACGGTCTGGATATCATCAAGTTAGAATTAAAGATGAAAACATCTTTAAAATAGATTTTAGGACTCGATATGGCCATTATGAGTTTGTCGTCATGCCATTTGGGATTACTAATGCTTTAGCTATTTTTATGTGTCTAATGAATAATGTAATGCATAAATATCTGGATAAGTTTGTGGTCGTGTTTATCGATGACATATTAATCTATTCGAAATCTGAAGAAGAGCATAAAGAACATTTAAAAATTGTCTTGCAAGAGTTGCGAGATCATCAACTCTTTGCAAAGTTTAGTAAATGCGACTTCTTTAAGGATAAAATCCAGTACTTAGGTCATGTGGTGACTAAAGAAGGAATTTCGGTGGATCTCGAAAAGATAAAGGCGATTGAGGATTGGCCAGTTCCTAGAGATGTAACTGATCTTCAATCCTTCATGGGAATTATCGATTATTACTGGAGGTTCATCGAAGGGTTTTCAAGAATAGAAAATCCAATAACCTCTTTGCATAAAAAGGGAAAAAAATTTGATTGGAATCAGAAGTGCGAGGATAGTTTTAAAAAGTTAAAAACCTTATTAACCAGTGCACCTATTTTAAGAATAGTTGATCCAAATAAATATTTTATAGTGTGTATTGATGCCTGCAATGATGGTTTAGGCAGAATATTGACTCAAGAAGGGCATGTTATCGCTTATGAGTCTAGGAAATTAAAAATTCATGAAAATAATTATGCAACTTATGACTTGGTATTAGCTGCTATCATACATGCTCTAAAGATGTGGTGTCATAATTTAATTGGAAGAAAATTTATTCTAATGACAGATAATAAAGGACTAAAATATCTGCTAGATCAACCTAACATGAATGCTAGACAAGCTAGGTGGCTAGCTTTTCTAAGTGAGTATGATTTCAAAATTTAGCACATAAAAGGGAAAGAAAATAAAGTTGCTAATGCATTAAGTAGAAATGCAAAGTTGAACTTTACAGTAGCTATCAGCACTTATACAATAGATCTGGAAGAACATCTTAAAGTAGGGTTAGAACAAGATGAAATTTACCAAAAATTACAAGAAAAAGCAAAAGAAAATCCAATAGAAATTCTAAGTACAGGGTACAGCTTGAATGAAAAAGGATTTTTACTGTATAAAGACAGAATGTATGTACCTGATGTACCTAAATTTAAGTTATTAATTTTAGACGAAATCCATAAAACTCCTTATTCAGGCCATCCAGGTTATCATAAGACTATAACTATGTTAAGAAAAGAATATTTTTGGCCAAACATGAAGACTGAACTGGCATAATATATCACTAGATGTTTTGAATGTCAGCAAGTAAAAATTGAACATCAACATCCAGCTGGACTACTTCAGCCATTGCCCATTCCTAGCTGGAAATGGGAGATAATTAGTCTTGATTTTGTTATTGGATTGCCTAAAAATCAAAACTTAAATGATTCTATAATGGTAGTAGTTGACAAATTGAGTAAAGCAGCCCATTTTATACCTGTAAAAACTACCTATAAAGCTGCAAACATAGCTGATATCTTTTTAAAACAAATTTTCTGACTACATGGGATACTGAAAGTTATAATCTCAGATCGAGACCCTAAATTTACAGGTAACTTTTGGAGATCTATGTTTAAAGGATTAAGTACTACACTAAATTTTAGTACCTTGTTCCATCATCAAACTGATGGAAAAACTGAAAGAGTAAATCAAGTACTGGAAGATTTACTAAGAATGTATGTAAAGGATCAGCCAGGTAAATGGGAAGATCATTTACACCTGATAGAATATGCTTATAATAATAATTATCAAGCTTCGGCTAGATTTAGTCCTTTTGAAATTTTGTATGGAAGGAAATGTAACACTCCTATCTCTTGGAGTAATCCGGTGGACATGTTAGTATTAGGTCGTGAATTATTGAAAGAAATGGAAGAAATTGTAAAGCAAGTACAAGGTAATCTAAAAATTGTGCAAGATCGACAGAAAATTCAAGCAGACCTTAAAAGAACTCCAAAAGAGTTTCAGGTAGGTGAACATGTGTACATCAAGGTGAGACCCAAAAAGAGCTCTCTAAGGTTCGGTATTTGTGCCAAACTAGCACCTCGTTATTGTGGTCCTTTTGAAATACTGTCCAGGATTGGATAGGTATCCTATCAGTTAGCCTTACCACCGAATTTAAGAGTTCACAATGTTTTTCACATTTCTATATTAAAGAAATATGTTCATGATGCTACTCATGTTGTTAACTGGAATGATGTACAAGTGGAACCCGAAGGATATTTTCTGGTAGAACCGGATTGTATCTTCGAGCTGAGGGAGATCACACTTCGAAACCGCACCAATGGTCAGGTGAAGGTGCAATGGAAGCACCTTAGTCCAGAAGAAGCTAGTCAGGAATTGGAAAATCATATGCGGGATACATATCCAATTCTGTTCCAGGGGAATTCTGAGGACGAGGAATAAATAACATCGAGGACGATCTTATAATTTAAGGGGGTGTGTATGTCACATCCCCCAATTTTGCAAAAACAATTTTATATTATTTGAGGAACATTATGTTAAATTTTATGATAAGTTGTAATTAATGACCAGTGGGGTCAAGAACATTTAATGTAAATTCAGAATATTTTATTTATAAATAAATAAATGAGGAGACAATAGCTTAGGAGAGCTGTTAAAAGAGTGTTTAATGGTCAAATTGGTGGAGGAGACTGGGTGGAGAGCAAACTGACATGTGGCAGCATCCTCAAACCACTTCCAACAGTTGCAAGTGGAAACCTCCCTATATTCGTGGTCATGATTCCCCAAGAAAGTGGAATCAAAGCAAGTGGCTCAATTAATGAAAACTGACCCAGAAGACCTAGGCATCTTTATAAAAATTCCAATTGAAGAGAGCTGAGGCTACTCATTCTAGACAAGTGATCATTCAGGGTGAATGAATTTACTTCATCGAAATTCAATGGAGGGGAAACTGGAAATTATTTGAGGGGATAACTACTGACTAATCTAGTTGCATCTTTTAAGCTGATGATCATACTACTGAGAGCATATTGTTTTACTGAGGTATTGAACTAGTCAAGTGACAGAGGGTTCTACAGTTGCACTCTCCACCTAGTTCTCATCCAAGAATACCAGGAACAGGCTCGGGGGTCCTGAGGAAGCATTGTTTGAGCGCTCTCCAAGATATTGGTAGGGAGGAACAACCTCCTAAAGTTGTTGTCATCTTGTCGTCAACAGGTTCTATGCTATTTTTTTTATTGTCTGAGTTAAATAAATCTTAGTTTATCTCCTACATGAATGATAAAGTTCAGAGTTTGAGAAATGTTAGATTTAGTATTCTTATTTCATTATTTATAGCAATGAAAATGGTTCAGGGAAATAATGAAATAGAAAGAAATTAAATTTCTAAGCTTTGTTTTTCCACACCTGGAAACTAGGTCGTACTCTAGCACAACTAGAATGCTTTAAGTAAATGAAAGAATTCTTAAGAGAATGAAAATAGTAGATATGATTTTGTATCTGTAGATAGCAGAGTAATATTTATTTCAGTGTTTAAAATGCAATGAAAAAGCAATGTTATGGTTGTTTGTATTTACTGTTTTACTTAGTTTAACTAAATGAAAATGCAGGTAAAAGAAATAGTAAATTATAGTAATAGTATATTGATAGGAATAAAAGTTTATAGGAGATAATAACTTCAAGAAATTATATAAACAAGTTATTAACCAAATATTTTTCTTCTTTTAAATTATTAACTTAATCTTAACTATTACTTAATAAAAAACCAGCTTAGGGTTTTGTTAACAAACCCTTTATTTATGAAAATTAAACATATTTCTAGAGTTAACTTTCTATTCTCGACAGATCTCCAAATAATTATAAATTACAGAGTAGTAAATAAAAATAAATGTAATATAAATAATAAACGAAATAAACTGAGAATTACATATTTAGGTGCAATTTATTTTTAAAACAAACAAGTTTATAACCTGTGAAAGAAAAACCTGAGGGTCGAAACCCCTTTGACTAATCTATCCAAATACAAATTAATCCTATATAAAATACATCCAGTTACATTGCTAACTAAGAATTAAAATAACAAGTCAATTATAAACTATGTATTAGACTAACTACAGTCTTATTCTTGAAAATAAAACGTATTTATAAATCTTTTATCAGTAAATCAAATACTTCATTGACAGGTTAAGGAAATAACAGTCCACATGTGAAAGTAAAACTGGAACCAACGAGAACAGATCTCAAATAATTAAATAAAATAAAAACATTTACACAAGGGTCCTTTCCAATAAACCCTAACTAATATATTTTCTGGACTGATAGTGTAAAACCTATGAATTTTACATTATGACACTTCCACAATCTTCATCTTAAAACTATTTACTTATAAATGTTTATCATTAACAGTAAATTACTTAACTGACAGATGAAGAAGAAAAAACCTATTTGCAGTATTATCATTTAAAACATGGATTAGAACAAACTAGAGTAAAGGAAACAAGAGTCATTTAAAAACCATGAGTACAGGTAAAACCCTTTTTATCTTAAAACCAGAGTATTATATTATCAAACTATAGGGTGAAATCTCTTTTACATAACCAAGGAAACAACATACATATCATGGCTTAAGAGCCAGAGTTACCCAACAACATGCAAGGGTTTTAAAAAAAAAAACTGAGTAATAACCAAAAACTAAGCATTTAAACCATTGAAGGAACCAAAGCCATGCTTCCTTCCAATATTAAAGTCCTTCCAACAACCATTGCAAGTAGGGAGATTGCACGACAAGACCAGGGATTACCCATTTGCAAGCCATGAAGTTAACCAAAGCTGGAGAGGTTTCCTTC
The DNA here is from genome assembly GCA_001517045.1 of Pseudotsuga menziesii. Lineage (NCBI taxonomy): Eukaryota > Viridiplantae > Streptophyta > Pinopsida > Pinales > Pinaceae > Pseudotsuga > Pseudotsuga menziesii. Next base: position 639,998 of record LPNX010660664.1, read on the forward strand.
AAGTCTGAAGAGGTGACTATAACCTACAAGAACAAGACCAAATTTGATAGTTAGGAATTTTATTCATTGTATTAAAACCTTATCTAGAAAGTATTGAAAGGGATGAGTGCAGGGTAATCTTATTACCTGCAAATAATAAGTTTGGAGCTGAGAAGGAGATTAGACCAGTTCAAGTAAACTACACCAGGAAGCAACCCAACCCTTGTGCCAATCATGTGATAGAGGCAGCAAGGTTATTATTCTAGATTTCACCGACGTTGAAGCGAGTCATGAGCAGATACAAAGGTAACACTTCTTTCCAGTTCTCAAGCTACTGACAGAGTTAAGAAACCACTCTTACCGTGTTCCAATAACACACATAAGAAACTAATGTTACCAACTACAAATTCCTTAACACTTGCGCGAGAATGCAATAACATATTGCTTACGGCAAAGCCAAGAAACGATGAAACAATGGGCCTCTCATGGCCCTGAAGAAACTCTCACCGTGCAGAACCAAACCCTCGAAGGTTAATGAAGAGCGTAGGGTTTCTATGTGAGTTTTGAAATCAACCAATGCATGGTGGAGACTCATCCACGTACCTGTCGAAGATTTTAATCAAAAGTGGGTCGATCCCTATAGTCAAACCTGCACTGTCAAGTGAAAATAAATATCATTTCCAATCATATATACTATGCAGCTAATAATATTGTTTTGTATTAAATCAATTCTTATCATTTTCATTTTGATAACATTACAATCAATCAATTGTAAAAGCGTATATATATATCGTTATCATTTGCATTTTGATAACATTAAAATCAATCATGTGTAAAAGTATATATGTTGTTATCAATATTGGAGTTTATGCCTTTGACCTATAGTCATGTTGGCCTGATTTTCTGACCTAGGCCAACAAGGAGATTATGCCCACACAATCAGCTTAAAGTAGCTTCCGGTGTGTTTGGAATAGCAAAACCTCACAGGTTATGGTCCTGCTACCAACTGAATTTTCCTCTTAAGGAGAAACTAAAATTCAGTAAAAATCTATCCTAATGTTATTTCTTAAAATTAGTTTCAACTACCTAAAGTTATCCTACAATTTCTTTCTTAAGGAAAGTCTTCGATTTTCTTTGAAGATTTTTATATTTAATATTCTAAATATAAAATATTATTAAATTTATTCTAAAATTACACAAATCCTATTTAGCAACTATTAAATATAAACTATGTTATAATAATACTAACTAAACTATCCTATCTATCCTATCCCAGCTGAGAGCTATTTGAGTATTTATATTACTTATTAATGAATATAAGGATGAACAGAAAGATAAGGAGTAAGATCTAAATGAAAATATTTAAACCATTCACACTAAATCATTCTACTATAAAATAACTTGATAGAGAAGAGCTGGCATATGCTCTGTGGGATGCATCCACTTAAGTTGTTTGAATTCAAATCCATGAATATGAGAGATTGTAGACAATAGGAGGAGTTATGGAAGCACTGCGAACCCTAGTCCAAGCCCTAGCTTCCGTCGGCCCTCATGGCTGCTCGGTCTCTTCAGGGGGTTTCTCCTTCAGTGGGTGACTGCTGCGTCCTGTTGCTGGGCGTGATCTGCTAATAGGAGAACAACAGAACGATCTACTGCTGATAGGCATCGGTGGCTACGACAAGAAATGGATCGTGCAGAAGGTTTTTTTGACAAAGGCGTCCATTACAGTGACGGAGGTACTTTGTGATCCTATTCGATATGCACTAGAGGCCGCCAGGCTTGCTGGAAGACAGGCTGATCCTGTGCAATCGCTGAACATCACGATTTTAGTTTTCTCCTGCTGGATTGTGTCCGACAATGGGGATTTGCGCTGTTATGGTATGGCTCGTTGGATCTGGCATTCTTATGAGTTTTTTTCTATAAGCAGATCAAAACTGCCCTGTTTATTTTTCCCTAGGATATATGGATATGATATATCTGTTTCGAAGGAATATAGGATTGCGCCCCTGCTTCCTGTTGATTACGGGGCCAGGGTAGGCTCTGATAGCTATCAAATCTTCATAAATCTGCCTTCTGGAAATTCAATCTTGGTTTGGGTAAATGTTCTTGATTCAGTGGAGGCATTACGGGATAGTCTAACAAGCCACGTGGGTTATCCAGCATCCGTCTTCTATCTTGTGCATGTAGGAAAACCGATGCAGGACTCTTTAAAATTATCAGATTACCAAATTTCCAAGAATTGCTCCATTTCTCTGTTGCTTCGATTGAGGGGGGGAGCCGATGGCAATCAAAGAGGATCCTTCCCTTCACACAAAGGAACTGGTCCTTCATCTTACAAAGATGTAGCCTGATCAAAGGGGCCACAGACAGAGGCGACCTCTACTATTCATCCCAGTCCATCCATTGTGGAAAAACTGGAATCCACACCAGTTCTGGAGATAAAAAATGAATAGGTTAAAGGACTTTTTATTTCTTTACAAGATGAAGCAGTTATTTGTAGGTTTAATGGGTTTTGGCCCAAATCACATGATCTTCATGCCTGGATCTTCCAAAACTGGACAACTAATTTCCAGATTTTACTATGTTCAAAAGGTTTCTTTATAGTTCAGTTCGATTCACCGGATGAGTATCAGAAGGTCTTATTGCAGGGACCTTGGTTTTGGGGGAGAGCTGGGCTCTTCATAACCCCTTGGTTTCCAGAATTTGATGCTAATAATATGGTGGTTACAAAGATGCCGATATGGGTGCGATTAACAAATCTGCCTCTACCTTTTTGGCATCATTTAGTACTGGAAGACATAGGCAATCTTCTAGGAAGATTCATCAAGAGTGACAATGAAAGGAAGGACAAGGGCTTATTTACATATGCCAGAATTTGTGTGGAAATTGACCTCAGCAAAGGCCTCTCAGATAGATTACAGCTGAAACATGAATCCTACACTTGGTTACAGAGTCTGGACTATGAAAATACAGCTTTCAGGTGCTGATTCTGCCATCTGACAGGTCATCTTCAAGATACATGCCCACTTGCGAAAAAATTCCCAAAAAAGAAAAAGGGGACGACGACAAACAGAAAGAACTGGCAGGAATATTATGTCCCATTTCCAGATGTGAAAGTAGGAAGTGAGGATGAAGAATAGAAAGATATGCAGAGAAACGAGGAAACATTGGTGCCTGATGATGCAAAAGCACAGTCAATAGGAAAACAGACATCCGGTGAGGACATTTAGACAATCTCGAAGAATCTGATGGATACATCTGCTAGTGGTCAAAAGCGTGCTCATGAATCTGCCAATTCAGAATCTGATAAGGACTTAGCGGTGTTTCAACAACCAGAGGAGGCAGTCTGTAATCAGCTGATTATGGCTGCACCTAAGAAAGGGGATTGGATTGATGTGAAATCTAGGAAGAATGGGGGAAAAAAGGGGAGAATAGAGGAGTACTATAATCCTTGATCTCTCTGTTTGTATAATATTTTTTGTTGTTTTTCTTTTGCATGACTGGTAACAATTTGTGACAATGTATGGGACTATTTTGTCTCAATACATCTGCAGATGTAATTTTGTTCTTTTGAAATAAAATTATGACTTTTTTCGAGGAAAAAAAAAAAACTTGACAGAGAAACTGAAATAAATAATTACTTTGAATTTTCTGAAATGTCTAATTAATTAACAAATAATAACCAACATTAGATATTTGAATAAGATATAATGTCTACTATGAAATCATCGCAAAAATACAAATGATGTCAAACAGACATAAATATATATCACTATATCTTGAATTTTCAGTGGAAACACTGATTAATTCAGTTACAATAACATACGAATTCAAATACAATATTGTGTTGACAAAGTGTAATACTGATTAATAAACACATGCATAACCAAGTATATTGCATCAATGATAAAATAGAAGATTATATACTGAAATATAAAGAGTATCCAAAATAATACCGATCACGATATCAACTTGAGGATTTCCAGTCACATTCCATTTCCAAAGATAAAACTTCAGCCAGGAACAAAACTAGTATCAAAATAATATTTCTAATATGTTTCTCTTCAGTCACTCCATCCCCTACTCTCATAAAAATTACTAGCTTATATAATACTACTAGACTTTCGATTCAGTTTTTCCATAAATGTTGCATGCAATATTATAGGAGTCCTATCACTATCAAAGAGCATTGACTCTCTTCAATAGACACTTGTCAATAGAAGATAACAATAAAAACAACTAGCCTGAAACATTTGTTGGTTTAAAGGAATTGGCAAATTCGTGGCTGTGTCAAAACTCCAGTCTTTAATAAACATCCACGTCTTCCAACTGAAATCCCGAATATTCGAAACATCCTGAAACTGTAGAAGATAGAGATGACATTCCCACCTATTTTAAACAAATAGAAGAATCTCATTAAAAAACCAATTTTAGCATAAATAACAAAAGAAACTAGAAGTTATATGTGTGCCTGTAAAATTTGTGATTTTACAGGCATGCACAAAAAAGATTTTATTACCTGTTGACAGATAGATACACCATATAACTGGAAATGGAAATAATCATCAGGTTCTATTTTGTAAATCGACCACTCATCTGGCTTCGGCTAGTTTGGCTTTGAGCCTGATGATCACTAGCTTTTGCTTTTCTACTTTTTCAAGTAAATGTTGATTTGTACCTATCATTGATTTTTTTGCCTTTTTGTATTGGTTCTTTTTGATGTTCACTTCCTTCCACCTGTTAATCCAGTTTAACAACTCTTCTCTGAACGTCTTATTTTCCACCTCTATCAAAGCTGCATTAGCATGACACTGTTTAAGTTCATTTTTGAATTCTATAATTTTAGTCTCGTATACCCTATCCAGGACCTGTTGGAGAGTTTCCTCCTCTTTGTTAGGACATGAGTCATCCACTTGAGAAGAATCATAATTATCTATGTCTTGACCAGGTGATGGAAAACTCATAAAAGATGGCTCGGGACCCGAGCCATAGGCATCCATAAACGATGGAGTAGATTTTGCCTTACCCAATTCTGTAATGTATTTAGCCAATTTTGCACTATTATTATTTATAAGAGTAGGTTCATCAATATGAGTAGTTTCAATAACAAATGATGGAACATTGTCCTCAAGATGGACAACCACTGGCTGAGTACTCTGTTGAGTAGCCATAGAAACAGAGGATGTAGGTGTATTATTCATGCTTCTAGTAATTCTCCTCGTTCGAACAAACACAAGACTTTTTGATTCAAAACCCCCTCTTTCACAGCACACCTGCACTAGTTGTTCTAGTTTATGCATGGACTCGTCGCCATGTTTATGAGGAGTATTTAGCTCAGAGGGGTTTTTATAATCAACAGCATTAACATCTTCATTTTTGGTTAATTTGTCCCCTGTCTTTGCAGGTGTACTACAGCATTTTTCAGATGGGGATTGGTTCAAGGTTGTTTTAGAGTAATAGGGGGCTACATTCCCGACCCCATCATCACTGATACCAGTATTTATGGGTGGATTGGCTTCCTGAAGCTCTATATCCTTTGATTCAGCCTCATGAACATTACTAACTTCGGATTTTACAGTAGCCTTTCATTTCCTACGGGTCTTTGGGGGAGGGTTTGGCCAATATTGAGTCGGCCCTAATTGACATTCAATCAAAAACTCATCCCACGATTTACCATTAAGAGACAGTTGATGTTGTATTATAATCTTGACTAAACCATGATGAAATAACTTCTATCAGGATTACTGATGGTAGTTTGAACCGAATGCGACATTTTCTTTAGACTTTGCAATAGGTAAAAGGGGAGATTAAGTTTACAACCCTTTAATGCTAACAGTAGTCGTAGATGATAATAATGCAGGTGAGAGAATCGTCCATCACATGATACATACCTGACCAAGATCTCATAGAATGCTCGCCATTCTGGCTTCAGAAACTTAACCGAAACCCCAATTTTCAATTTTGCACTAGCTGGCAACAGCAACAGCAAGGACTGACACTTCTTCTTATTCACCTTCCCACCTTTAAACCATCTCTCTCTAGTTTGTGGAAGCTTTGTAGCCTCTGCGATTTTGTCTTCATCAATGATAAACTTAAAATTCCCAATCTGTGCTATGTTTTCTTTCAAACTCAAAGCAAACTATTTAGTAACCTCCGTGTTATGGCCACTAAAGCTCCTGAAGAACTGCCCCCATCCAATCTTTTCAAATAGCAGGGCAAATTTCTCATCGGCTTCAACAAGCTCCGACCCTGAAATTTCAAAATGACTAAGCGGAGCCATAGCTTCCTCACTACTATCCTGGTTACAAAATGAAATGAATGGGGTCATGAAGAGGGAAGGGATAGGCACCCAGGTGTAAGACATCACATGAAATGTCAAATCCTCACATGCTTCATACCTGACAGAGATGAGGGCTCTAAGTTTGGCCATTTTAACCGAATTTAGAGATGATGAACACTACAGCCAATGTTCTGCTATGATAAATGCATGACTAGCCACGACTAACTGTAAATCTTAACCAATTCTACATATCAGGGATCATTCGATTGATGAATCGTAAATCAAGACATTAATTACACACATTTTGGCATGATGAGCTCATACAACGTCACAAAATGGAATGGTTATCAGTCATATACAACATTAAATCCTACTGATACGATTCATTAATACATTCACAACTGTCAATTAAAATGAAAGGTGTTAGCCAAATCTTCATGCCAACACAGCGATCCATGTAACAGGTGTTATTTATTTGACATATGGGTCATGAATCTTTATAAAAATGGTCAATTGATGATTTATTCCATATTATACATGAAAGGTGGTCATGTTTATTAACATGACAATATAGTGTCAAAACAGTAACCCCTAGTGTTTTTGCAATACAACTAAGTAATGATCCGAATTAACATTTAAGCCATGTATATACATAAAGTCTCATTTTGAAATATAGTTTTAAAACTTTACAAAATCCCATCCATTAATATCCCAAATCAAATTCGATAGGATACAAAGCTATAAAACTATGACATATGAAGATTTCAAAATGATATTCATTTATTTTCCTTTTCACTAGCTATATATATGCAATTTTTTACAAAATAATGATATGATATTAAGTTACATATGGGATGTGAACTTTTAGGTCTAATAAGAATTTTAATTTAATAATTCACCTTTAGTTCTAGAGATTTTAAGAACTTATAATATCTTATCAATAACCAGCTTCAAACAAATTCAAAATGTGTTTTTGTTGAACCCCAATTAGCATACTATCCCTTTAAATTTCTTAAATCAACTTATATAATCAGATAGATTAATTAATGATAGAATTGATTATATAAAAATTTATGAAACTGACAGCTACTAATTATCAAGTTTATGAACATATTTCCATAAGCTTCTAATATGTCACTTGACTCTTCTACAATTGAGAGTACCTTCAGAATCGAAGATTCTAAAGGAACTCTTTGATAATCTTTAATAGATAAATCATAAAAGAGAGCTGATCACCCTTCATCTCAAATGAAAAATGAAGGGGTTGTTGCTGGCTGCCAACAAATGGCGACGACCTGGGCGAACCAGTTATCTCTGCTCATACAACTTATAAATGATATAAACAGAATCTTAAAATTTATTAAAAACAATCAAAAATTCTTTATCTAAATGAAAACCTTTATTTTTATTCATATTCATAAGTATAACTCCGAAATATTCCATCTTTTGAAACAGAGATCTAGTTAGGGATAAACTTAAAAATATCCTGGTCGAAACAAAGTACTTCATAGTAAAAATAACCTGCACCATCAGTATAGGATATAGAAATCTACTTTTCCAAAAACTTTCCAGAATCTGTTCCATAAACATAATAATTTTCTTTTTGTTTTCTTTTATTTTCTTTTTCTTTAAACAAAAATTCTGACTGAAGACTACTATCTAGGTATGGTGTCCCAATGTGATAGTATCATTCACGAGAGCTGTCTAGAATAAGCAAGTCGGCTCGTGATGAGACCTCTTTTCTTTTGATTTTTTAAACCAAAATCCATCACCCTGGTGATCAGAAATGAAGTTATCCTAGACAGCACTAATGATCATGATTAGGCTGGCTCGTGATGAGACCTCCTATTCTTCAATCAAAATTATGTTTTCTTTACTAATTTTGAATTTTTTTAATTTTATAAAACGAGAGATCATTACCCAGCATGGTGACCAAATGGTAATGTCAGTCATTAATATCACCAGAAAATGAATCAGCTGGCTCATGATGAGACCCCTTATCTCTTGGTTTTTTAAACCAAAATCCATTACTAGTTTCCTAATAATGTCATACTAGTGATATTTGTGATTCTGATCAGATCAGCTTATTACTAAGACCTTATGTCTCTCATTTTAGCATTTTATTGACTGGAACAATTTCTAAAAAGTTTTCAGATTGTAAATACTTTTGAAGACTGATGGTAGAGATCTGTAAGAGTTTTCAAAGTACAAGCTTTGAAAAAGACATTTAATAAGCTATCCCAACTTTTATAAGAAATAAAAAGGTGAGGAATAATCTGAGTAACACTTAAAAATAAAATAATTATAGGTCTTTTATAGATTTAAGAAATCTTGATCATCCTGAACAAATTTTTAAAAGATTTCAGTCTAGAATCATAATTTTTCAAGCTCATGAGCAAACTGACTCTTTTTCACCTAGAAGATTTATTTATTTACATTTATTTCTTCAGTTGACATTTAAAAATTACTGACTGATTATATACAAAAATTTGACAATCTGAAATATTTGACTAACAAAATTAAAACTTGCTGCAATAACGGAATGATGTTTAAAGTTACATAAGTTTTATGAATTCATCATCATCCTTAAATTCTATGAACTATAATTCAGTTTATATATAAAAATATAAATTTATTTACAAACAGCAAACAAATTATATACATTTTAAGACAAAAATATTAACAGAAATATTTTTTTAGGATCAGTCAATTTACTGGGAATGTTTCGAACTGACCTTCAAGTGTTTGTAATCAAAAGGTACTTGGACCTATATTCTCAGCAATAAAAAAGGGACCTAACCAAAGCTTCTAAAACTTAGTATGATCTCCTTTTTCCTCATGAACTTTATCCCATTTTAAAACTAAGTCTCCCACCTGAAATTCCCGATTAGAACTGAAGGATTGGTCGAACCAAGACTTCACAATTTGTTGATGTTTTGTAAAGTGTTGTTTTGACTTTTCTCTTTCTTCCTCAAGCTTTAACAAAGTATTAATTCTCTTTTCCATTGCTGGACAATCTTCATCTTGAATAGACTAAGCTAACTGCAATGAAGGTAAAAATAAATTTGGTGGTAAAATAGCTTCAGTTCCATATACTAAGAAGAAGGATGAGTTACCTATAGCAGCATTAGGAGTTACTCTGTCTGCCCAAAGGGAATTGACTAACTCTGTATGCCAATCACGATGATGAACTGAAATAGTTCTTTTGATAATTTTCAATAAATTTTTGTTTGTTGGTTCAGCTAAACCATTCCCATGAGGATGGTAGTTAGCTAAATACCTGATTCTTATTCCCTTCTCTAAAACAAATTGAGTTAACTCAACTGATGAAAAAAATGAAGCATTATCAAAGACAGGGGAATCTAGAATGCTAAATCTTGTTATGATAAAGAATTCTAAAAATAATATAACCTGATTGGTGTTTACAACCCTTAATGGTGCAGCTTCTGCCCAACGAGTAAAATAATCAGTTGCAGTTATTATATATTTGTGTTGCTTAGATGAGGGAGGATTTATTGGCCCTACTATATCAATACCCCATTGCTAAAAGGGTCTTTCTACTGAAACTGGTTGTAAGGGAAAAGCAGGTTTCTTAACCCTTCCCATAGCAAGTTGACATTCCTGGCATTTTCTGACAAAAACATAAGAATCTCTAAACAAGGTAGGCCAATAATAACCAGCCCTAAGAATTTTATGCACAGTAGTTTCTCCACCAAAATGACCTCCTGCTGGTCCAGAATGTAACTCCTTCAGAATTACATCCGTTTCATCATTGTCTATACATCGAAGCAATACTCCGTCTGAATTTCTCCGAAAAAGGACATTATCAATTAATAAATAAGGATCATATTTCAATCTAAGTGGTCTTTTCTTCCTTGGTTCTAGGTAATCAGGAGTAGTTCCTGTTTCCAAAAGTACTCTTATGTTTGTATACCAGGAATATTGTGGTGGAGGATAAAAATAAATTTCTCTAGTAAGTAAAACTTCATCAATGACAGTTTCAGCTTTATCATTAGGTAGATGAGTAGCTTCAGCAGCTAATTTACATAATCCTTGACCTTTGACTATCGTTGAGGGTTTGATTTCTAAGTCATACTCTTGAAGGGCTGTCATCCAAGGTGCTCTTTTCTCACCTAAATCTTTTTGCACTAATAAATTTCTGACTGGGGAATAAGGGACTATCACCTTCGTTTTAGATTTCAATAAACATGCATGAAAATGTTTAACAGCTTTAAAAACAGCAAAATCTTGCTTATCAACTTCATGGTAATTAAACTCAGCACTTTTAAAATTTGAACTCATGAAGGAGATTGGTACTTCATTATTTTGTTGATTTAATTGGGTTAAAACTGCTGCATATGAGATGTTAAAAGCAAAAGTATACAATATGAAGTCTTTGTTAAAATCTGGACTTAGAAGGCTAGGAGCTTCTGAAATGGCCTCTAAAATTTTCTGAATTGACTCTTTTTTAGTTTGTCCCCAATTAAAAATGGCGTCTTTCTTAATCATTTTCTGCAAAGGACGAATGATTTCGGAGAAACTGGGAATGAATCTTCTAACAAAATTTATTTTACCAAGAAATGATTACATTGCTTTCTTGCTAGAAGGGTAAGTTATTTTTGAAATGGCTTGGGTTCGTGTAGGGTCAATCATGATTCCATGCTTTGAAACTACACAACCTAATAGAATACCTTATGAAACAGCAAATATCAATTTTTTAGGATTTAAGGATATTCCAAATTTTCTACATCGTTCAAATACCTTTCTAAGATGATTAAGATGATCAAGTCGATGTTTAGAATATACAGTAACGTCATCCAAATAGACAACGACTGAATGGTTAATTAAGCCTCTAAAAGCAATATCCATTGCTCGTTGAAAATTTTCTCCAGCATTGATTAACCCAAAGGGCATCTTGCGGTAAGCATATGTTCCCCATGGAGTTCTAAAGGTTGTTTTCAATTGATCATCTGAGGATACTAATATTTTATTGTACCCTAAGAAGCCATCTAGGAGTGACAGTATCTCAGACCCAGATACCTTTTGAAGAATTTGTTCCATGGGAGGAACTGGATAATTATCCTTTTCAGAAGACTTATTTAGATTTCTAAAATCTACACATAACCTAATATCTCGTTTTTCTTCCTGACTGGAACTAGGTTGGCTACCCACTGAGTATGTCTGATGGGAAAAATAATCTTGGCAGCTAACAATTTATTTAGTTCCTTCTTAATTGTTGGTTCTAGTGACGGGTGATATTTCCTTAGCTTTTGTTGAAAAGGTTTTGACTCCTGTTTAATTGGAATTATGTGTTGCATGACTTGTGTGTTAAAGGTTTTCAGATCGTCATATGTCCATGCAAAGACATCCTTAAATTCTTTAAATAGTTTTATAAATGTTGTTTTTTCTGTGGGGTTACAATCTATTCCTAGATTTATAGTTTGGGGATTTAGTTATGTTCCTAAATTTATGGTTTCATACCTCATTTGAGAGATATTAGTTTTACAATTAGGGACAGATCTAAATTTATCCTGCATATCAAAGAACTTTTCTAATCTTAATACTGAATTAGGGATCGATTTTACCTTTTCAAAAGATTTTTCAACTGAACAAAAATCCTTTATTACCGAAAAATCCCGCAGATTTTCGTCATGAGTAAATTCATCAATGGCTGAATCTTTAAAAGTATCCTCATTCATTATAAAATTCAGCACCTGCACATCGTTATCAAATACACGCCAATTAAAAATAGTATCTAGTATAGAAGGCCTAAAAATCAATTCAACTAAAAAGAAATCTGGTGTAAGATTTTCTGACGGAATTAATTTTGATGCTACATTTGCAAATAAATCTGCTTCCTGATTTTGACTTCTTGGAACAGAAATTATGTTAAATGCATCAAAATGCAAAATAAGGTTCCATACCTCTCGTTGATAATTCTGTAAATGTTCAGATAAGCAGTGAATAGAGTTACGGACCTGTCTGACGATGATTTCAAAATCACCATATGCAACTAACTCTTTGATATCCAGATCCATTGCTTTTTTTAAACCCTGTATTAGAGCTTCATATTCTACAGTATTGTTTGTACAATTAAATTCCATCCTACAAGCTATACATTTTTTATTTCCCTGAGGATCTACCAGCAGGCGACCAGCTCCGGCTCCTTCTTTGGATTTGGCACCATCAAAATATAGAGTCCAAGTAGAACTATTAACAACTACTTTGCTTTCTATAATATTTACAATATTAATATTATCTATATCATTAATAATTTCCTTGAACGAAGATTCAAGAGAAATAGATGTCACATTTTTAATTTCTGATTGCCATTTATTTTTAGAAAAAGTAGAATGTTCAGCTTTAAAATTACCAAATCCCAATTCATACATGTAATTTCCCATAATGCAATCTGAAAATAAAATAGGTTCGTTTGGATCATGTAGTTCAGTGACAGTATGTTTCATATATCTTTATTTGTTTATCTTTATCTGATTTGACTTTCCGTTCTTAGGTAACCATAATGTCGACCAGTCCGTGGCAAAGAATCCGTTCAATTGTTGAGACCAATCTCTACTTAAAAATAGCCCATATGCATCAGGAATATCTGCAACAACAATATCTATAATTTGATAAACTAAAGGGTTACAAGCAATCCTGACTAAAACATCTTTCATCTCCCCTACAACCTTCACATTCGTTCTATCCAATTGAGTTATTTGTGAATTTGATGGAACATATTTCCCATTCAACCTTTTGCATACTAATAAAGGCATCACATTGGAGGATGCTCCGAAGTCTACCATGCAATTATGAACATTCCTATTAAAAATCTCAAAGGTAAGTAAGAATGGAGGTGTGGTTGATTTAGAATTCTTACCTATTAGCGAGCCTTTGTCAGTCGTTGCTTTTCCTTTATCAGTTGTTGTTGAATCATCTTTAGAACTATTTGCAGCAACATTTTGTTTCGTATTAGGAATAATTGAACTCATGGCGGGATTTATAACATGACTATTAGGCATAGGATAGATTTGAAGAAGGTCATACATACTGATGTTTGCACGTGTCTTCTTTAAATCTTCAATTATATCATATTGTAAATCTAATTTTGGAGCATTTTGAATGGGTTGGGTAATTTTGGTTGATTAAGTCTGTTTGCCAGATTGAGTTTGTTTATTATGTTGTGAATTGTTGGTGTCATTATTTGGAGTAGAACTTGAGGAAGCTCCAGGAGTTTTTGCAGTTGTTCTACTACGAGTATTATAGGCATGTTGTCCTGTAGGTGGATTCTTATTCTCATATTCTTTTACAAGACTGTCCCAGAAATGGCCATTAACTTGTTGAGGTTCCTCTGATTCTTCATCATCTTCTGATTCCTCTTCTTCTTCATTTTCAGTTATTTCTTGATTAGAAGGAGTCTCAGATAAAGATAAAACTACTCAAATTGTATTAAAATTTTCTTCATTCGTCGCTATGTCAGGTGGTGTATTTATTTTATTAGTTGTATTCGAATTTTGTCTAAACTGATTTCCGAAATATCCCCTAGAAGAGGAAGTTTCAGAATTGGTTTTCTTTAACCCTACAACTTCATTGGTTAATGCCCGAATAGCATTTTGCAGTTGTTCCACATCAAATTCTTTATTTTTTTCTAAACTAATTTTTTCAATCTTCCTACGAGGAAAAGTATCATATTTCCCACTTCTATCTGGTCCATAGGACATGGAATCCTTCTCGACTTTAATGGATTCCTCAAAATTTTCTACTAATGTTGTTTTCCCAGCTCTCTTAATAAACATCCCAAAATATTTTGGTAAGGCTGAAGTATAATTTTCAATAATTATATCCTCGGGTGGTTGAGAAGCAACTAAAATTTTATTTTTTAATGTTAGAAACCTCTGGTTAAAATATTTAATTCTTTCTTTAGACTCCATTTTAATTCGAGATAATTCTAGGGCTAAAAGAGTAGGTGTTTTATCTTCCCCAAATTTATCTAAAAAATATTTATTAAATTCACCCCAATTTGTGATTGAACCCTGTACTAACGAAAAGTACCATGTAGAGGCTCTTCCTTCAAAAGTTAGAGGAAAAATCAACAAACTACATCTTCATGCTAAACGGTCATAGTTTGAACAGCTAACATGAATTTGTCTACATGCACCTCTGCAGGTTTGTTATCATCTGGGTTAAACTTAGGAAGGAGTTTATCTGAGTGTTTAGGCAAAGGGTGTTGTACACCAGGGACAGCTACAACAGTTGTTCTCAGCCAAGGGAGTTGTGGATTAGGTGGAGGATTAGCTCCTCCTCCCACAGGTACATTTCCTGCCATAGGGCTTCTCTCAGAAAGTGAAGAACTCCCTGAATTAGATGATCTTGGACTATCAGGAGGTGATTCAGGTGGAGAAGGTGGCTGATCAAAACTGCCTACTGTAGTTAATCTTCTAGCAGTATTTGTTTGAGTAGTTTGTCTCTGATGGCTTCTAATTTGATAACATGGAGTGCTATCAGCTTCTTGTAAAACTTGAGTAATCGTGTTCAATTGCGGATTACGTCGTTGTTGCCTAGGGAGACCAAAATCTATCGGAGATACACCAAGTTGATTGGCATATGCTCTTGTAAGAATATGTCGTGATTCTTCCAAAGTTTGAGTACTTTGTTCAGGAGTAAATGGAGATGTGATATGATCACGTTCAAGGATGCTCCTAACACTTTCTATAAACGGTGATCTGCTGACTTCCAGAGGATGTTGGTTGGTCGAAAATTTCTCATTAGTTTTTCTTGCCATTAATCATTAACAGGCCCTCCTTCTAGCGCCATCTATTGGCCTGATTTTCTGACATACGCCAACAAGGAGATTATGCCCACACAATCAGCTTAAAGCAGCTTCCAGTGTGTTTGGAATAGCAAAACCTCATAGGTTATGGTCCTGCTACCAACTGAATTTTCCTCTTAAGGAGAAACTAAAATTCAGTAAAAATCTATCCTAATGTTATTTCTTAAAATTAGTTTCAACTACCTAAGTTATCCTACAATTGCTTTCTTAAGGAAAGTCTTCAATTTTCTTTGAAGATTTTTATATTTAATATTCTAAATATAAAAGATTATTAAAATTATTCTAAAATTACACAAATCCTATTTAGCAACTGTTAAATATAAACTATGTTATAATAATACTAACTAAATTATCCTATCTATCCTATCCCAACTGAGAGCTATTTGAGTATTTATATTACTTATTAATTAATATAAGTATGAACAGAAAGATAAGGAGTAAGATCTAAACGAAAATATTTAAACCATCCACACTAAATCATTCTGCTATAAAATAACTTGACAGAAAAACTGAAATAAATAATTACTTCAAATTTTCTGAAAGGTCTAATTAATTAACAAATAATAACCAACATTAGATATTTGAATAAGATATAATATTCAATATGAAATCATCGCAAAAATACAAATGATGTCAAACAAATATAAATATATATCACTATATATTGAATTTTCAGTGGAAACACTGATTAATTCAGTTACAATAACATACTAATTCAAATACAATATTGTGTTGACAAAGTGTAATACTGATTAATAAAAACACGCATAACCAAGTATACTGCATCAATGTTAAAATAGAAGATTATATACTGAAATATAAAGAGTATCCAAAATAATACCGATCATGATATCAACTTGAGGATTTCCAGTCACATTCCATTTCCAAAGATAAAACTTCAGCTAGGAACAAAACTAGTATCAAAATAATATTTCGAATATGTTTCTCTTCAGTCACTCCATCCCCTACTCTCATAAAAATTACTAGCTTATATAATACTACTAGTATTTCGATTCAGTTTTTCCATAAATGTTGCATGCAATATTATAGGAGTCCTATCACTATCAAAAAGCATTGACTCTCTTCAATAGACACTTGTCACTAGAAGATAACAATAAAAACAACTAGCCTGAAACATTTGCTGGTTTAAAGGAACTGGAAAATTCGTGGCTGTATCGAAATTCCAGTCTTCAATAAACATCCACGTCTTCCAACTGAAATCCCGAATATTTGAAACGTCCTGAAACTGTAGAGGATAGCGATGACATGCCCACCTATTTTAAACAAACAGAAGAATCTCATTAAAAAACCAATTTTAGTAGAAATAAAAAAAAGAAACTATAAGTTATATGTGTGCCTATAAAATATGTGATTTTACAGGCATGCACAAAAAATCTTTTATTACCTGTGAACAGATAGATACACCATATAACTGAAAATGGAAATAATCATCAGGCTCTATTTTGTAAATCGACCACTCTTCTGGCTTCGGCTAGTTTGGCTTTGAGCTTGATGATCACTAGCTTTTGCTTTTCTACTTGTTCAAGTAAATGTTGATTTGTACCTATCATTGATTTTTTTGCCTTCTTGTATTGGTTCTTTTATATGTTCACTTCCTTCCACCTGTTAATCCAGTTTAACAACTCTTCCCTGAATGTCTTATTTTCCACCTCTACCAAAGCTGCATTAGCTTGACATTGTTTAAGTTCATTTTTCAATTCTATAATTTTAGTCTCGTATACCCTGTCCAAGACCTATTGGAGAGTTTCCTCCTCTTTGTCATGACATGAGTCATCTGCTTGAGAAGAATCATGATTATCTATGTCTTGACCAGGTGATGGAAAACTCATAAAAGATGGCTCGGGACCCGAACCATAGGATTCCATACATGATGGAGCAGCTTCTGCCTTACCCAATTCTGTAATGTCTTTAGCCAATTTTGCACTATTATTCTTTATAAGAGTAGGTTCATCAATATGAGTAGTTTCGGGAACAAATGATGCAACATCGTCCTCAAGATGGACAACCACTGGCTGAGTACTCTGTTGAGTAGCCATAGAAACAAAGGCTGTAAGTGTATTATTCATGCTTCCAGTAATTATCATCGTATGAACAAACACAAGACTTTTTTATTCAAAACCCCCTCTGTCACAGCACACCTGTGCTAGTTGTTCTAGTTTATGCATGGACTCATCGCCATGTTTATGAGGAGTATTTAGCTCAAAGGGGTTTTTATAATCAACAGCATTAATATCTTCATTTTTTGTTAATTTGTCCCCTATCTTTGCAGGTGTACTACAGTGTTTGTCAGATGGGGATTGGTTCACAGTTGTTTCAGAGTAACAGGGGGCTACATTCTCGACCCCATCATCACTGATACCAGTATTTATGGGTGGATTGGCTTCCTGAAGCTCTTTATCCTTTGATTCATCCTCATGAACATTACTAACTTTGGATTTTACAGTAGCCTTTTGTTTCCTACGGGTCTTTGGGGGAGGGTTTGGCCAATATTGAGTCATCCCTAATTGACAATCAATCAAAAACTCATCCCACGATTTACCATTAAGAGACAGTTGATGTTGTATTATAATCTTGACTAAACCATGATGAAATAAAATTTTCTCAGGATTACTGATGGTAGTTTGAACCGAATGCAACATTTTCTTCAGACTTTTCAATAGGTAAAAGGGGAGGTTAAGTTTACATCCCTTTAATGCTAACAGTAGTCGTAGGTGATAATAATGCAGGTGAGAGAATCATCCATCACGTGATATGTACCTGACCAAGATCTCATAGAATGCTCGCCATTCTGGCTTCAGAAACTTAACCAAAACCCCAATTTTCAGTTTTGCACTAGCTAGCAACAGCAACAGCAAGGACTGGAACTTCTTCTTATTCACTTTCCCACCTTTAAACCATCACTCTCCAGTTTGTGGAAGCTTTGTAGCCTCTGTGATTTTGTCTTCATCAATGATAAACTTAAAATTCCCAATCTGTGCTATGTTTTCTTTCAAACTCAAAGCAAACTATTTAGTAACCTCCGTGTTATGGCCACTAAATCTCCTGAAGAACTACCCCCATCCAATCTTTTCAAATAGCAGGGCAACTTTCTCATCGGCTTCAACAAGCTCCGACCCTGAAATTTCAAAATGACTAAGAAGAGCCATAGCTTCCTCACTACTATCCTGGTTACAAATTGGAATGAATCGGGTCGTGAAGAGGGAAGCGATAGGCACCCAGGTGTAAGACATCACATGAAATGTCAAATCCTCACATGCTTCATACCTGACAGAGATGAGGGCTCTAAGTTTGGCCATTTTAACTGAATTTAGAGATGATGAACACTACAGCCAATGTTCTGCTATGATAAATGCATGACTAGCCACGACTAACTGTAAATCTTAACCAATTCTATATATCAGGGATCATTCGATTGATGAATCGTAAATCAAGACATTGATTACACACAGTTTGGCATGATGAGCTCGTACAACATAACAAAATGGAATGGTTATTATTCATACACAACATTAAATCCTACTGATACGATTCATTAATACATTCACAATTGTCAATTAAAACGAAAGGTGTTAGCCAAATCTTCATGCCAACGCAGCGATCCAAGTAACAGGTGTTATTTATTTGACATATGTGTCATGAATATTTATAAAAATGGTCAATTGATGATTTATTCCGTATTATACATGAAAGGTGGTCGTGTTTATTAACATGACAATATAGTGTCAAAACAGTAACCCCTAGTGTTTTTGCAATACAACTAAATAATGATCCGAATTAACATTTAAGCCATGTATATACATAAAGTCTCATTTTGAAATATAGTTTTAAAACTTTACAAAATCCCATCCATTAATATCCCAAAT